>VUQI01064376.1:0-30835 GCA_015106735.1 Paratilapia polleni
GCAGAGACTGTGAGCCAGGCCTTCTCGTCCAACATCAGTGTCTGACCTCACAAATGCGCTTCTGGAAGAATGGTCAAAAATTCCCATAAACACACTCCTAAACCTTCGAAAGCCTTCCCAGAAAAGTTGAAGCTGGTATAGCTGCAAAGGGTGGGCCAACATCATATTAAACCCTATGGATTAAGAATGGGATGTCACTCAAGTTCATATGTGTGTGAAGGCAGACGAGCGAATACTTTTGGCAATATAGTGTAGCTGACTCACATGCAGATAACACAAACAATTTAAGAAAAACAAACTATACCAGAGCTGTACCAGACTGGTTGTGCTGACAAATTTGACCAAGTTGACAGACTAAAAATGAAGGCATGTACTCTATATTTTTATTTTAGTTAGTTTTATAAGTACATAATATTGTTTTCTTTTTTGTTTCCAAAAGTGTAGTTTTTATTTTTCTTTCAGTGAGCTAAAATGTTTTTTCACACCTAGTTTTAGTTTCTAAACAGAACTATTTGTGGCTTGAACAACTGTTACACACTTTGCACTTCATTATATATTGTTTGAAGTTTTTAAAAAAAATGCTGGTCACTGCCTTCTTGTAACATTTGGATGCACGTTGACATGAACTACATATACATCAGGTTCAGTCTTTGGCAGACTTTGTGTGTAGATCTTGTGTGCAGTAACTTGTCATAGTTACAATGCACATTTGTTATTTATGCCTGTATTTTTCCTACTGTGACAAGCCAAGGTATACATAAGGCCACACTGATTTATTTAGTTTTTGGACCTTTTGTGATTCCTGTCTTTCAATGCCGAGTGTGACTCAACACTTCACATTCAGACTCACACGGTTCTTAAGAGGACTAAAGTAGCGTGGCCTGTTTCTATTTTTATGGCACCAAGTGCTAAGCTCTTCTGTGTTTAGAGAGCATCTCTATAAGTCCACCCTTACCCAGTGGGTGGCTTTCCAACCGAGACTGACTTCAGGCTTCTCGTTCAGATTCTGTTTTTCTACAGATCTTTGTATAACGTGTATCAGATTGAGTTTTCATGGGAAACAGCCTTCTGTGACTCTTAAAGTGACGGAGCTCAGCCCACATGCACACACACGCTCACACACAGAATGAGATCTTCTCCTAGGGTGACCTGCTGCTAATCAGGTTAAAGATAGCAACAGGTGAGCCGGGACTGCTCACAGAGTGACCCACTGTACAGACAGAGTGATCTCAATCCCTTACCTCCTGCTCATAGGTTACTCATCCTTCTCATCCACAGCTGACTTGGTGTTCATGAAGCGGCAGGATATTGCTGAAGCAGGAAAATGGAGGACAAACACGGCTGCAGATCTGCAAGAGAAGTCAGAGAATGAACAGAGGGTTGAGGAACCCACGTGAGACTGGCATTAGATGCAAACATCAACACTCCTTCCCATGTCTGGAAACTCCTCACTTTGTCATCTAAAACCTATTTTAATGCATTTATAATGCATTATACATCAGGGCTGCAAGAAGCTATTCTTTCAATGTATGTGTAATGTGTTAATTATGGTTTTGTGTAAAAGATGAGCCTGAAGAACAACACAACATAATAAAATATTACTCTCATAAAATCTCAAAGGATGACATGACACTGTTATTGCCTGTTTTGATGTAGTGAAGGAGGATATGCAGAGGGTTGGTGTGACAGAGGAGGATGTTAGGGCAAGAGTGAGATGGAGGCAGATGATCCACTGTGGTGACCCCTAAAGGGGAGCAGCGGAAAGAAGAAGAAGATAAAGCAGAAGAAAAGACAAAAACACGTGCGAGAACCTAGGGCAAGCTATTTCTTGATATCTTTTGTTGTAAAAAGCCAACATATTATTCAATCAGCATTACATTTAATATTAGGTCAACATTAGGCAGTTGATTAGAAGACTTCTAATTGTCGAGGCTTCTGACTAAGTCTTCTAAGTACTCACATATCACAACGTTGGCTGCCCATTAACTTGAGGGTCCACTTTAAGATTCTGGTTTTGACTTTTAGAGTTCTGCGTGGACAAGCTCTGGCGTACATCAGTGAACTTTTACATCCATACATCCCTGGCAGGTCCCTGAGGTCATGTGATCAGGGCCTGCTGGCTGTGCATCATACAAGGCTGAAAACTAAAGGTGACAAAGCTTTTGCAGCAGTGGCCCCCCCGACTCTGGAACTCGCACCCTCTGAGCATGAGATCTGTGGACTCGGTGGTCTCTTTTAAAAAAGCAGCTAAAAACTCATCTTTTTAAACTTGCTTTTGGGTAATTTATTGTCTTTATGTTTTTAGCATAAAATTTTACTTTTACTTTATTGTTTGTAGGCTTCTGATTGGCCAGCGTTTCTATAGGATGGATTATATTGCCAGCGGTTGCTTTGGCATGCTTCTAACAGCGCTTGACATCATTTTATTTTGCGTTTTTATGTGGGTGGAGATATTTTTCAAAGCAGAAATCCCTGTTTTAAAAAAAAAATAAAAAATAAAAAAATGTGTAGATGTAGTCTGAATCCTTTGTGATTACCTGTTAGATGGTAAACTGATGGCAGTGATGACAAAACTGAGTGCACCCACCAAAATACAGAAACAAGCAAGAAAGATCAAGTTGTTTTTTATTTTTTACTTTCTGACATTTCCAAACCAGATGTTTTCCAGTCTTTAGGTTTCTCTCAGAGATCAAATATACTTATTTCCCATATTGTCAAATGAATAATTTAATAGACTAAATCTGACATTAACCACGTTTTTTCCTTAAGCACTTTTTTTTAAATAGTTGGGATGCCTACTGGTTTAAAGAAATTATATTTAAGACATTTTAAGACCATTTTTGCAAAAGAATTGGAGATCAATTTTTAAAACTCAAAAAATCACATATTCTGAAAGCACAGTGTTAACTCTTTACCCCATAAAGATGACATTTGATGACCTCATCTGTACCCTTGACCAACTTTGACACCTATATATCAATATAGACGTGGTTTGACAACCATTAGAATAGGTTCCGGGTTTTTCCAAGGGTAGCCCTCATAAGCTGTATATGGGTTACTAATAGTAGGTGTCCAAGGGGGAAATAGTTAAGGTTAGGCCTGAATGCCTTGCTTTTTTCAATAAATTTTTATTTGACATTTTAAGGACCCACAGCCACATTATTATTGTGTTCATTTCTCAAGCAGAGTTTGCTTTATTCTCAGTATCAGTAGCTACTGAGATTAAAGCAAAATCTGACGTACTTCAGTTCACAAAGTACGTCACAGTTAAGACATGATAAGGGGTACATTTACTATGGACACGCAATGCTGCCGCTCTACAGTACTAAACAAATCAAAATATCCAACCATCCATTTTCTTCATCTCATCCAGTTCAGGGTCATGAAGAGACTGGAGCCTATCTCAGCTGTCAAGGGCCAAGAGGCAGCGCAGACTTTGGCCAGGTCGCCATCCTATTGCAGGGCTAACACAAAGAGACAGATGATCATTCATGCTCACATTCACAGCCAATTACGAATGAACCAAACATGGAAGTCTTTGGACTGTGAGAGTACCTGAGGAGAATCCACGCAGGCATAGTTACAACATGCAAACTCCACACAGAAAGGCCCCCAACCAGCTGGAGGGTTTGACCCTCAGACCTTCAACCGCACCACCATGCTCCCCACAAATCAAAATATATTATAAACTATCTCTTAAAATACCTTAAAAATGCTGTGAAATAAATTACTGACAATGAAAGCAAACCTAAATCTATTCAATACCAACACCATTAAAAAATTTACTGGGTTGCTGGAGTTTTCCAGTCCGGCAACAACAAGAATCGCACTGTTTGACTGGGAAAGTCCAGTAAACAAGTGAGACAACAACCCTTTGTTTGCCTCATTTCTGAACAACTTGACTCCTCAACAATGAATGCAAAGACTGTCAGTGACAAACAATCACATGTCTGACATCCATCCAAATATCAGCCCGTTTCTTAACACTGACTCGTATCTGTGTTACACTTCCTCTGCTCGCACTCTGCCCTAATTTAAATTACATGCAAATCTGTCCCATCAAAAACTGGTGTGTCACTGATTATTCTTGATCTCAGGCCTCATCATGAGGCATTCAGGCTATGATTCTGTTTTAAAAAAACAAAAAACAACATCTATGTGGCCTTTTCTCAAGCTACATGATACCAGTCTGTATTTATTTTCACTTTCCCTGTGAACTATGTTGTGGAGGTGATGAGCAGGCTGAAAAAATATGTTTGTTGGCAAAGTCACTTCATTTCAACACGGGGCGGCAGATATAAAATGACTCAGTCAAAGCTCACTTCTCTCTTTTAAACTTCATTTGAATAAGAACATTTTAAACTTTGTCTGGCCTCTCAAATTTAAATAATGCTTAGTGGCTGGTGGAGGAAGATGTTTTTTTGTTCGTGTGAAGCTGGAGTTCAGCAGCAGGGCACGAATCTGTGCATCAGAAGGTTTTTATTCTGTATCATTAGAGGCAGAATGAACGAGCTGCAAAATGTCTCATATAATAAATATGCAACTTCCCTCAGACAGAACCTCTCATGTAGACACGGTTGTTCTTTTTAACAGCAATGCAGATAGGTTTTCTCACAGACAGGCATCACACTCCCACCTCCTGACTGTGAGGGTTTCAACAGACCTCAGAGGGGTATAAAAAAAGTAAAATTTGATATGCATGAGGATTTTTGTGTCAGAATGAGAGAGAAGAAGAAGCTGTTGCTCCATACCTCCAGTAATCCCACTTAATAATAATTACAGTTTTCCTTCCTCTATACTGTATAACTAACAGGATAAACCGTGAATTTTCCAGATTAAGCCATCTTAGCACCTCTTTCAACTTGCTGCAGTGAAATCTGTTAGCAGGAGAACATTGCTGCAGTAAATTAGACTCCACCTAAAGTCACATCCAGCCCAGTCTCACAGCAAAATGTGAAATAATGACAAAAAAAGGCAATTAATTTGTTCATTTACATAGACACTAATTGTCCCATCTTTTAACTACAGTCAAAATGACCCTGAAACGAAGGTATTTTCATGTCTGCACTTTTTGGTTGAACCAAACCAATAGGTTTTATTGTCTAAACCTAACCAAAAAATGTCATTGTCTAAACATTTATGGCCTAACTGATAAGTTTTTGGTGCCTAAATCTAACCAAGATCTTTTTTGTGCCCTTTAAAGCTGATGAAATATTATGTTCATGTAAATGGAAAAAGAGGAGCCAATTATGTCTGGATACACAAACCAACAGATTCAATTTCTACTTTGAAAAATTCATGCTGTACACAGTACTTTCACTTTTGCTGATTTTTTTTTCTGATCCAACTGTAAGATTTTGCCATGAAGTCAGAAGTAGGTTAATCTCAGGTTCTCATATGTAATTGTGACCGACTGACTTATTTACAAGTCCCAGGTCTGCAGCTCCTTCCCTTTCTCAAAGTGCTTTCTAGAAAGTTGTGACAAATTAACCCCCTGGGGCCTCCGTAGTCTTATGAAACAAGAGCAGCACTGAGCTCATACTTTTGTTAACTGAGTCTTTGGGCTACAACTTTAAGGAACTTGTTTTTAGTAATAAGTTAACCGCTTAAAGTGTAATATATATTTTTACGTGAAACTAAAACAGTGGGCAGGACCTCAGATGGTTAAATGAGAAGCCTGTTTAAATGAGAAGAGACAACACAAGGACAGACAATGTTTTTAATGAGAATCAAATGATATGCTGTGACCTTCACAGTCACCTGATCTCAGCCATGTGTTTGTTGGCTATGCAGGACTTTTAAACAGCATCTTAGACATGAATTAAATCCAAACAACTGAATCTGTTTTTGAAAGGATGGCATTTCGTCCCTCCAGTAGAGTTTAAGAGACATGCAGTGTTAGATTTTTATTTTATTTTCTCATCCATCTGTATTTACCTCTGCTTTGTAATTTGGTCTTTGGCTACTCCAGGTGTACACTGAAACATAATTAAATCTTAGCAGGAATAATTTGAAAACAGAGAACTGGATCCCGGCAGATAAAGACACTAATAAAACAGCATTTTCTTACTCTTTCATTGTCTTCTTTAACTCATTTTGGACCACCAAAATGTGATCACTTTAAGCTAAATCCCAACATCAATTCAGCAGTACTCATATTTTTATCTTAATGTTTGATTTTCTTTAAATCATCAGTAGTTACACTCACTCACTTCAATGCTGTAATCTTTCTTAAATAATACATAGTAATAGATTTGTTGCATTTTGTCATCCATGTAACTGTGTTACAGTATGATTGCAGTTCACTCCTCCCAAAGCAAATCATAATTCACCACAGCACTTTACTGTCTAGAAAAACAGCGTTACTCATCAATGATGCTGTTGTTGCTGCTGTATCTCAACCCCCACAGACCTCACTCCTCATCACATAGCACTCATTGTTTGTGATGATAACCTAGAGCTCAAGGCTAACAAAGCAATCAGGGCTGTCAGTGTGACTAACCAGGTCTTTCTGTCCCCCAAAAAAATTCTGAGAGCCAGTAAGTGAAGGAGGAAGAGGAGCCGGATGAGCAGTAAATATGTCACTCCTGCAGAAGTGGCCAATTAAAAGCAGGTTTAAACCCCTCTGTATATGCTCTCTGTATTCCTCAGGTGGTTCCCATGTCATGGAGACTGGTTTCCCCTCCGGCAGGACTCCCATACTCACGGGAGCTGTAACCAGACACCTGCCTTTGTGTTGTTCGAGGCTCTTCAGTTAGATAAAAGAACAGCCGAGGGTGGAGGTGGTGAAGTTAGAGTGTGGGGGTATAGAGGCAGAGGAGAGGCAGGTGCGTCACAGATCTTTGGTTTCAGCTGTTTGCAGGCTGGGCGATAAGAGGAAGAAACAGCACAAGAGGCAGAGGAAAGAGGGAAGTGCAGTGCTGAAAGTTATTTGCCTGCGAATCAACGACTTTTCTGAACACAGCTGCAGTGGGAGCCATTGAAAAGAAGACGGAGAAGGAGAGGGAGGAATATTTACGGGAGGGCTGCATCTTTCTCAATCACCTGGACGCTCTGCAGCAGACAGACGTTCATTCATCAGAGACTCTCTGTACCCGATACCAAATCTAATCAAACACTTACGAGGACATGAAGACCGGCAAGAAATCCTTCATAGGTAGGTGCTCCTTTAATTCACTGTCTGAGAGTATCTGGGGGAAAATGTTCAGCCTCTCAGCAGCACAGCAGAGTGGGGGATGCACCATGAGACAAGCAACTTTTACAGCTCAGTCATCTAAATACTGTCCTTTCTGCATTTTAGATCACTGTTTTATCTTCATGACTCTTTATTAACAATCCCTCTTCTTTTTGGATTCCCTCTGCATGCTTCGACGTCACCGACTTCAGTTACATAAGAAACTAGATGCAAAATTCAGAGGCTCCTCTGTATAACTTCTCACATTATCTGGTTCATTTTCACGATGCCCACACCAGAGCCTCTCACCTCCTCCCTGCAGCACCCTTACATCTCATCTCATTTGTCACCTGAGAAGATAAAAGCTGCTGCTGGGCCTTGGCTTTGTAACCCAGACCAAGGATTAGATGATTCAGGTGTTCAGTGATAGCCCCAAAAACAGTTTTGGGCCCACATTGTTCCTAAACCTCAAAGGGATAGGAAAATACACCCTTTTATTGCAAGAGTTGGATGCAATGTAAGAAGCTGCAGCCAACAGATAGCAAGTTTAGCTTGGCATAAAGACTATAAAACAGAAGAGATAGCAGGTCTCTGTCAAAAGGTAATAAAATCTGCCTATAAGTGCCTCTAAAGTTCCCTAAATAGCACTTGTCTGTTTAATTGACACAAAAGCAGACTATAAAAATGAAAGCTGTGGTTTCACACAGTACCCAAAGTCTCAATTTGTTGCTACAAGTGTTACTACACGTTGAAGACAAGACACAAGAAAGTCACAACTCTATCATCAGAAAAATATAGTCCAGGACATAAATCCCTGTGAAAGACTTTGTTTGTTTTTTTTGTACAAGCTAAACAAACAAGAGCTATTCTGTTAACAAGTGTGCTTCAGAGGTGCTGTTAGGCACCATTTGTTGCATTTGGAAAGAGCCTAGCCGTTTCCACTTGTTTCCATCTAACCTGCCAACTATTGTGGATTCAAATTAAGTGTTCACCGAAGAACAGTACGGAATACAGAATATGCATATTTCTCAAAGTTTCAGTTTATTCCCTCAGCTGTCACAAAATCTGCATACACTAGAACTTAAAAAGAAATGGTCCCTATAAAAAGCTAAAACTATACCCGACAGAAATTTGGCTGTTGTTACCTTGAAGATCATCACATTGTGCAGTGAGACACCCCTTCAAGCACTCGTACTACCTTTGGATTGCTCTCTGGGGGTCCTGTTGTGACCACTTGTTGGTGCAAATTTACAATTTTACAGCAGATCTAAAGTTTGCGCAGAGAGCAAACATCAAATTCTGTGTCAAACTGGCCTGACCTTCACCTCGTGGATATTCACTGGTGACCAGAGCTGGGTATTGGACTACGACCTGGAGACCAAACAGCAGTTTTCAGTAGAAGAATCCACAGTGTCCAAACCCAAAGAAGAAGAAGGTGCATCGGCTCAGGAGTGTGACCAGGAGGATGCTCGCTGTTTTCTTAATCATTCAAAGGGTTGTCCAAATATAATTCGTCCCCCACAGATCAGAGAGGACATACAGCACAAATGACTTGAATATGTGCCATCGTGTCATAGCACAGTTTTTTTTTTTTTTTTTGGTCCTACCAACAAAATCACCAGTTACCACCAGCTTCATTAGCCAGATTTGGTTCTCTGAGACTTTGTCATCAACTCCAAAAAGACGTTTTGTTGGATTTGTTGCTTTTTTTGATGTCTTTTTACTTGATAGATAAGCCCCATTCTCTCCACTATAAGAGGCATTTTAAAGGTGCAGGGTTGGAACATTTTGATTGCATTGTGAAAACCATTTACAAAGCCAGGCAATAAATTTTACTTCCCTCGTTGTGGTTTTGAACGGCTCAGTGAGAATTTGTTTGATTTATGGGCATTTTTGGCAGAGTTAGAGCAAAATCACTTTGCAGGTGATTGGACAAGTCTTTAAGCAACTGCTAGATAACTGAAAACTGCTCTCTTGAATAAATGAAACTATTCACTGAGCTTCAGTTTTCACAGTTTACAAAACAAGCAAGCTGTTTGGGAAGGTCCTGTAACATTATCTGCAGAGGTATCAGTTGCTGAGCAAATTTGCAGTAAGAATATACCATGCAGTCACACAAACATTATTTTTAGATCATCCATATCTTGTTTTAATCATTGGCAAACACTGGCACAGGTTCAAATGTCTGACGCTCACTATCGTCATCATCTAAATCACTTCACATGCTTAATTAACTGGTTTGGTTTCCATCACACGTTTGATTGATTTCCGCCGGATACCTTCCAAAGGAATATGAAGGAATATGTAATAACTGATCTCATGAGGGTCACAGTGGATTTACAAAACTATGAACACTCAGCAGATCACAAACTGGACCAAATGAATACTGTGACAGTGAGTAAGCTTTATTTGTGTGCTTCTGGTGTGTCCTAGAGATGTTACACTTCACTGGCCAAACAGAGCTGGGAGCTTTTTCTAGGTGTCTGGTTGCTTGCTGCTTTTTATACAGTATGTTTCATATTATCACGATGCAGGCCATAAACAGAGAAAAGGGAACTGTTTACAGTAACGAAAGTCACCACTGGTCACTGATTCATGATGTTTGGCTGACACAGATGCTGCAGTTAGTGAATGACAGTCTGGTGCTCTGAATGAAAATGGTTTCTGCGTCTCTTTTTGTCTGCTTCCTTTTTACTGAACTGTGTGTCTAACATGTGAGAAAACACATGTTACAGAAAGGAGAACATAATGAAAAAACTCCCCCTGCAATCATTATAGTAATTACAGCAGAAACTGCAGTCACATTATGGAAATTAATGGAGGCTTTGCAGTTCCAAATAGGCTGGATCTTCCCACTTGCTTGGCATCATATTAAAGTAATATATTACGGAACAGTTTGGAAGGAGAGTGTGTCTGAATCATCGCAAAAAGAGAGCAAATATTTCTCTTTTTTATCTGATGAAGCAGGCGCGTGAGCAGCCATCTAATCCCCCATGGAGGATAGAAAAATAAAAAACACTTCTTATCTACTGCCCGGGAATTCAGAGGCGAAACAAAGACCGAGTAATTCTAACTCCGGTTTCGTCAGCCAAAATCTGATCCCACTCACAGGGGCCTACGGCTGCACTGCGACGCAGTCGGACTCGACTGCCACCTCCGGTCTGCCTCTCTGTGGGTTTCTGTATGAGTAATACTAAGTGCCAGAATGATGCAGATGACACGCTTAAACAGAAAAGAGGAACTGGAGGAAGAGAAAGAAGAGATTTTAGCAGAGATCTGTTTTCAAATGAGTGCTGAGGCTGGCGTGACTGCGTGGGTGTGAATCACACAAGGTCATGATTGCTCCTCTGAGCTGGTCAACAATTATAATTTGGGTCCTCCATCCTCATTATCCTTCCCGCCAGCCTAACGGTTGGTCACCAAGGACCTGTTTGCCTGTATGACTCATTCATCCACCTTCTGCTGCCTCCTACCCACTACGCTGGTAGTAAGCAGCAAGCTGGGAGTCCAGTTTAAGCCTAACTATTACACTGGAGTCACAAAAATATATATTTAATTATTTTCATTACTGATTGATATTTGTTTGTTTGTTTGGCATGGGCAGGTTAGAAAACAGGAAAGTATTCACAAGTTAAAGCTTAAATCTCAGAATTTCTGCCATTTTTACTCAAAGACTGCTTAAACTAAATTAGTAAATCATCATTATAATTAATAATCATTCATTATCTGTATTTACAGGTGAAGTTATTATTTTTTACAAAATGTTTGCTTCTGTAAACATTTAGGTGAAAAATATTCCACCCAAAGTAGAATGATATATATTTTCAACCTCTTTCCAAATTTCCACCACTTTTTCTCAATTCAAATAAAGATGGTAGCTTTAATGGTACAATCTCCTTACCCAATATGCACACAGCAAACCAAAACTTAAAAAAAAAGGAAATGCTATTATTGGTTTTATTAAAAATGTACATATAAAACTGAGTTGTCATTTTAGTTGAACTTTACAGAAAACACATGTTTCCAGAAACCAGATGACCAAATACAGGATAACTAGGAAATCTTGGCCCAATATCTTCTTAAATAGTGCAACAGACTTTCTTTTTTTGTCTAATAAGTGGTTTGAATCATCTTTGAGGACATGGAAATAAAGTCAGAAAGAGGCTTCACAAGATTTATATTGTTTAGAAAGTCTGAAGTCTTGTGTTGTGACTCAGATGTGATGGTAAGAGTGAAACAATGACTTCTTGTCCTGGTTACCTTTTTTTTCCACTAGCATCTGTACCTCCAAGCTTGTCCTGGGGTTTATTTCCTTTTGACTATTTTAACAATGAATTTGTCAGCAAACAGAAAACTACACACCATTTGGTTTTACCTACGTCCGTAAAATTCACCGAACCTCTTGTCTAATGTTATATTAGACAATATATATATATTGTAGGGTCTTTACCCTAAAATATAAAGCACCGTTAAGGGCGACTGTTGTTGTGATTTGGCGCTATATAAATAAAATTGAATTGAATTGAATTGAATTGAATTTTCAACTTTCTAGCTAAGTTCAAACGTCTAAGCACTTCAGTTCTTACTGTCCTGCTGTTAAACTTGCTCACACCTCTTTCGTTGATCCGTGATGTTTAATCAGAAACTTTAACATATGGGGAGTTCAAAATATATTCTTACAGGGGACTTCATTAAATTTAGAAATAAATAAATGAAAGGGGTCCTTGAGTTTTACGTCCTCTTGATAGATCTTGTTGACCAAAGGCTCTCTTTTACTCATCTTGGCTGTGGCTGAACTAAACAGTGATTGATTTATGACAAGAAAAAACAAGAGCTTCATAGTAAAAATCCAAAAGAGTAATAATTTTATCATAATTTCACTAGCAAGGACCACAGACTCAAACACAATTAGACGATATTTATCGATACAATATGATGGATGTATGGTTAGCACCTACTACAACCTAGACCTCACTGAGGAGCGGCGGTGGCTCCCAGGCCGGACAGATCCTACTAGTGCCAAAGAAAGAGAGTGACAAACTGAGAGCGAGGGAGAGTTGGGCAAGGAAATGAGAACAAACAGATATGTGGGGCAGGAAGGCTTTTACAGACCGGAAGGGGGATTGTATGAGATGTGGTTCTGTTCCTGAAGTTCAGATTAATTATCTCCAATATTTGGGGGAGGGGGGTTTGGAAGCCAAAATCATGAATGAAATTAAAACTCAATTAATCTTCAAGCCCTAATCTCTGGAAAGACAACTAGATGATATAGAGGACAACCACAACAGAGATGGGGCTAGATGGTTATCAGAAACTAACCCAAAATGACCTACATATAAAACGTTCAAAGAATTTGCCCTTTTTATCGCTTTGTGAACCACTAAGATTGCATTTTAATAAGGTTATGCTCCAAGTTGTGTTTTATTTACTTACATTCTTTTAAATGACTGTAAATGAGTTTCTGTTACTCGGCCACTACCCTGAAGTTGTGGTTTCATTTTGACTCATGTGAGGCACAAACTGGGGCAGGTGTCTGATGCAGCTCGCGAGCCAACTTGGCACCCTCCATGGTGACAAAAGCGGTACCACGGCGAGGCTGGGAAGTTATCGTTGATGCCAACCCTGAGAGAGCTGGAAAGGCTTTCAGTGGAACGGTTGGCAGGTGCCTCACACGACTACTTGTCAGCGAGTGGAAATTTTGCCTGTCTGCTCAGCATCAATCACACGATTGGACAGAGCGATGGAAAGCCGGCCAGCCTGTGTGAAAGTGCTAAATAAAACCTGATTAATCTGTCATGTGACAGATGACAATGCTGGTGGAGAGACAGAGACAAACTCAGTCACATATATCTTTGCACAGAGATGTTGAAATGTTCTACATGAATAATTCACAGAAAGACTACATGAGGGAAGGGGGAACCCCTCACTCCAAGCCTGGGAGAGGTGTTGGTGTCGTGTAATCAGATCCGCTGTGTTTCTGTGTGTAAACAGAGCTGAAGCTGAGCTCTGTGTGTTTGCTTAGGTAGCCATCCAAAGTATGACTTGATATACCGCCAGCTGGCTCTGCATTAGTTTCTGTTTGGGCCTGTTTGCGCTTCAAATAAAGCACCCAACTTCCTCTTCCTCTTAATGCAAGAACTACCGGTCCAGTGGAGTCTCACTTCCTTTAAATGAAGCATGACTGTCACATTGTCAAACAGAGAACAAAACAGGAGTTCACCGCTGAAAAATTTTGATCTGACTGAAGCAGATGTTGATCACACCTGAGGTCGAAGAAGCACTCAGATCTTACACTGAAGTAGAAGTAGTTGACCAGCATTGGAAAAACTGAACAGTTAATGAATAGAAAGGTTTTAATTCTGATAGTAAAATTATGGTTTTAGTCATTTTTCAAGGAAATGTTTTGACATTTTCTGCCCCAAGGTGACAGGTTGATGGTTTATTTTGTTTGTTTGTTTTTTTAATAGTAAACAGAATATCAAATAAAGACAAATGTCTGACAAGGTCCACTTGGGCTATGGGAGATAGAAAAGGGGCACTATTTTCTGATATTAATTAAATGAACTGATCATCTGCAGATGGGTTATTTCTTTTGGAGAGAGAAAGGGATGTTTTTGGAAGAAATGTAAATAGTTTTGATGTGTGTTAACTGGAATGGTTATTTCAAAAGCCAAAAATCCTATTCAGATAGGGTTCAGGGTTTGTGTACTTGTCCATCATTGATGACAAATTAGATCTCATGGGGTTAATCAATACCAGAGTGTAAACCACTCCTCACTTTGGAAATGTCACTCAAGTAGAAGTAAGGTCATTTGCACACATGAATACAACAGGAGATGGCCCCGTCAGACACGTTCTCTGTACTGAAAGACCTCAGTTTGGTTTACTTAAATGGCTTCCTGCACGCATGACGCCCACTCACTCACTGAATTCACCGCACAGTTACGTTCTCGATTCTCAGTTGGGTGCAATCAGACGTCACACTGACTTTGTACTACGGAGCTGGCAAGTTAACAACGTTTAATGTCCGACTCAACTGTGTTGCACATTTGTGTTCAAAGTCCCGAGCTGCAGTGCACATGTGAGCTTAAGTAGTATCTGAAAAAGGTATTTTAGATATGATGTAAAAGTGGGTAGAAAAATGTCTGTTGTACTTACATGTAGTCATGTGAAACAGAAAGTTTTTCACAGAACTCTATGCAGTCCTGTGAAAAACTAAGTACACCCCATGATTCAATAGCTTGTAGAACCACGTTTAGCAGCAATAACCTGAAGTAATCATTTTCTGTATGACTTTATCAACCTCTCACATTGTTGTGGAGGGATTTTGGCTCACTCTTCTTTACAACATTGCTTCAGTTCATTGGGGTTTGTGGGCATTCACTTATGCTCAGCTCTCTTAAGGTCCTGCCACAGCATTTCAGTCAGGTTGAGGTCTGGACTTTGACTGGGCCATTGCAACACCTTGATTCTTTTCTTTTTCAGCCATTCTGTTATGGATTTGCTGATGTGCTTGGGATCACTGCCCTGTTACATGACTCAGTTTAGGCCAAGCTTCAGCTGTTGGGCAGATGGCTTCACATTTGACTCTAGAATACTTGATATACAGAGAAGTGCATGATCAACTTAATGACTGCAAGGTGCCCAGGTCCTGTGGCTGCAAAATAAGTCCAAATCATCACTCCTTCACCACCATGTTTGTGGTGTTTGTGCTGATATGTTGTGTTTAGTTTTCGCCAAACATGGTGCTGTGCATTATGGCCAAACATCTGCACTTTGGTCTCATCTGTCCAAAGGATATTGTTCCAGAAGTCTTGTGATCTGTTCTGATGCAAGTTTACAAACCTAAGCCGTGCTACCATGTTCTTTTTAGAGAGAAGACGCTTTCTCCTGGCAATCCTTCCAAATAAGTCATAATTATTCAGTCTTTTTCTAATTGTACTGTCATGAGCTTTAACATTTAACACGCTAACTGAGGCCTGTAGAGTCTGAAATGTAGCTCTTGGGTTTTTTGCAGTTTCTCTGAGCATTTCATGGTCTGAACTTGAGGTGAATTTGCTGGGAAGATCTTTCTCTTGGTAAGATTGTGGCATTGTGTTGACACACACCTGAATGCTCCAGACCAGCAAACTGCCAAAACCTCTGCTTTTATAGAGGTGCTCACACGTGCTAATGATAAATTAGTCAAGCACATTTGATTAGGAGCACCTGGCTGCTACATAACCTCTTAATTCCTATGGAAGCAGTAATGGTGTACTTAGTTTTTACAGGACTACACAGAGTCCTGTGAAAATTTTCTTTTTCACATGACTGTATGATATGTTATTGGATGAATAATACAGATGGATTAAAGGACCTTATTGCTTTAATTTATTTCAGACAAATAAACCCATCTCAGTACAAAAAAAGAGAAGTGTAAGAGGAGCCTCGTCCACATATAAAGTGATTTGCTCATCGTACATAATTTTGTAGGTGACGGTTGGTCGCTAGTGTGCGTTCCAGGCTGTAATGAATTTACCACCCCCTCATATGTCAATCAATGGTGTCCTTCACTGTCATTGGTAGTTGCTTCAGTCGCTTGCCTCAAAGTTAAGAAAAGTTTAACTGGGCTTGTATTGCTCATGAACTGCTCATGAGTTGCTGAATCTTGTAGACTTTCTGTGGTCTCTGGTCATCGCAGAGTAGGTAGTTCCTTCTTTTGTTGGTTAATATTTTGTAATAACTGATTAAATCAAAAATATTTTATTGATCTTTGACCACAGGTCACTAAAAAACTGAAAATCAGCAAATCAACACATCCAAGAAGCTAGGCTTTTTTTAAAAATAGTTTTTCTTGAAAATTAGCTGAAATTATGACACACGTTTGAATATCAATTGCAAAACATCATATTTTCTATGTAAATCCCAAATCTGTTATTCTGTGAAGTAAATATGCTGACGAATAAATGCAGAGGGCTAAAGAGTGCATTTTCCTCTGATACAGAGTGGATGAGGAGCATGAAATGGAAATATACTGGAAAGAAGTACCTTTCAGTTGTACTTGAATAAATGCTGCTTTCCATTGCCATATAAATGCTATCACTCGGTGAGAAATTAAATAACACTTTCAATCTGCAGATGCCTATTAACAACACTTCCTGGAAAATTTGCATGCGCTCACCTTCCTCCCCAGACAGTATATAGCCATCTGCATCATGGCACAGTTATGTAACTTATGTAACAGGGTTAGTGGACCACATCTGTGACAGCTGCGCTGATCACTGCTTAAGCTTAGATGAGCATGATGTCATGTTATTTCTGTGAATTTATATAATTGTCATGCCAAGTCATCTTCATAACCATGACCTTGTGCATGAGCCATGGAAATGCTAATTGCTTAGAATGAAAGAGACCCGGAGATTTCTGGAAACCTCCTTCAGTTAAATCGGGGGCTGTCTGTGCAGTATTTTCTTCTTTTTCCCGTGCACTTTATGGCTTTATCACCTTTATGTGGGTTATTGGGATCAGACACTGCAGCTGCTGCAGGCTGAAGGTGAAATGCAGCAATCATGACATACATTTGTGCACATCCTCTGAGGATGAAAGGATTGCAGCAGGAGTAAAAAAAAAATAAAAAATAGGAGCTGCTGCCACATAATTTCACAAAACTATTCCTGGGATTGCACTTCTTCTTCTTCTCCATAATAACTGACGATAATCCCTTTTGTGCCTGTGGTGATAACAGCCAGTTTGGAGATTTTCCATTGAGAGAAAATGAGGAGGAGGAGGAGGAGGTGGGAGAAAGCACCCTCCACCACACTCCCACCTCCCTCCTCTTCCTCCTCCTATGCGGTGAGCTCTGCTCGTCATCCCCCTCCTTGCCTCCTGCAGGCAGAATATGGCTGCAGCGGAATCCCGTGACGTCACGGTACTGTTGCCGTGGTTACGCGAATGACGAAAACGGGGCGTTACCTCCAGGTACCACGTGGTCCCCTATAAGTGAAACTGGCTGGCTCGCGCAGAGGCAGTTCAGAGCGGAGCGCAGACGGTTGGAGATCTGCGCGTTTGATGCTACACAAACCAACAGTGACTAACGGTTAGAAGACGAGGACCACAGAGGAAATATTACTGATTTTTTTTCCTACATTGTTTTGGACATTGGATATTTATTTATCGCTGAGCATGGCCGTGACTGAAGCTGGATGTGATCTAACTTACTGCAAAATGAGGGGAATCGTAGCCGTTCTCACCGGTGAGCCACTAAATTACACTTTAATTATAACAGCTGCAAAATATTCATCACTAAATCAAACTGTAAATCATAAATTAGGCAGGTGTTTTTTTAGTGATAAATAAGCGGAACAGCTGTAAAAAAAAAAAAAAAATTGCATTGCAAAGAGCGCTTTTTTGTGTTCTGGATTTATACTGTAGAAAATTCAAACTTGGATGTAAAAGATAGTGGCAAAAAATAAATAAAAAAAATCTTTATAAAAATACCAAATCTGACTATCTGTGTTGTAATAAGGATTTGTGATGGAAAATGCTTTGTTGGCCGCCACTGTTGGTATCTGAATGAATGACCCAAGTGGTTGCATAACCTATAAGCCCGCAACATAAGAGGTCTATACACACTACACGCAAAGCCATATTGAAAAGGGGATATTTAAAACTCTCAAACTGCGGATTAGGGCTCAAACACAGACATTTCTTTTCTCTAATTGGAGGCAAAAGGGTTTTCATCACGATACAGTGTGTGTTCTTGTGATACTGACATAAAGGGTTTCCCTCTCTTTCTGCAGCTTTCATCAAGGAGAGAAAAATGGGGCTCAATGACTTCATCCAGAAGCTGGTGTCTACCCCACATATCTGCCAACAGTGAGTATTCATATTTTAAAAAAAAACAAAAACAAAAAGATGAGTGGAAGTGTAAGGGTTTTTTTTTGGTTTTTTTTGGATGGAAAATTGGCCTTGAAGTGAGGCGCAAAGAGCATCTCTCTTGGCACTAGTTACTTCCTGGCTTTCAGGGCTTCTAGTATTTATTTCTGATCACTATCCCATTCATGATTAGTGCACAGCACAGGGCCCGGCCAATCCAATCAGCCACCTGGGTTTGGCAGGACATTCTGCTAAAAGCATAATCTGGGTCCAAGAAGCCAGGTTAAGAATAGTTCTTTCATGACAGGCTAGTTAACAATCTCTCCACTGCATAATCACCTCTCAAGCAAATCCCTTCTGTTCCCTAGACAAGGATAAACCTGTAATTCAATTATTACATGATACATGGCTTGGCCCGTGACACAGGTCAGGGTCTGGTGGTGTGGAAAAAAAAACCCAGGTGTTGCATCTGACCCCTCCAGATGCTCTAGGAGGGCATCTGAGCTGGACCGCTGAGTCCTGCAGAGCCGGCTGAACCCTCTCCTTGCGGGTCAGCAGCTTAAGATTTTCTCAGACAGGCTGAGCTTTGGTGAGCCTTGGTAAACTTGACCTGTCTGGAAGTTTCAGACGGTCACTCGAATCTCACCCACGCAGAGGACGTCCATTCAGCTTCTCAGTCTCAAACCGCTTAACAAATCCCAAATCCAATCATCCATACTGAAAAAAAAACAGGTGAAGTCAAAATCCAGCTTATGAATGACTCTTTTTTTCTTTGTTTCCAGTGTTGAAGTCAACAACTTCCTGAAGATTGATGAGAATCAAAACGAGGAGGTTGAAAATGAACTTCCTGATAGTGATGTAAGCAGAAAGTATTATCTTCCCTCACAATCTGACTCATTTTATCTTTAGAATGTGGCATTGTTGTGAATTTCCCCATGCTGTATCTTTCAGATGTGCCTAAATTCACGAAGTTCACTGGCTGAGGACACTCAGTAAGTAGCCTTCAAAGAAATCTCTATGCTACAATTTTGAGAAATATAGATGTGAATAAAATTCTAACTGATATTTTCTGTCTTTTTCTCTTCATTAGGATCAAACCCTGTGATTTTGACTACCTCAAAATCATTGGAAAAGGCAGCTTTGGAAAGGTGAGTGTATCACTGTGTGCAGCCTTTTATGTAACTGCTCTGCTCAGTTCATATAAGTCATCTCTGTGACTCCATTACTAATGCAAATGTCTGCTCGGAAACAGGTTTTGCTGGCTCGGCATAAGGAGACCACTAAGTACTACGCTGTCAAAGTGTTACAGAAGAAAATCATCCTGAAGAAGAAAGAGGTAGGACCCCTGAGGACATCCTGAACTTAAATTTAATTCCAGAGAAGCCCCTAAATCGATTTTCTCTCTGTGTATAATGTGAAATGCAATGAAAATAGAGTGTAATATGTCATCTCTCCTCCAGCAAAAGCATATCATGGCTGAGCGCAGTGTGCTGATGAAGAACATCAAGCATCCCTTCCTGGTGGGGCTGCACTACTCCTTCCAGACTACTGACAAGCTGTACTTTGTGCTGGACTATGTCAATGGTGGAGAGGTAAGCCACAGTCTCACAACTGAGCAGAACCAGGCTAGAATCTATAACTCTGCTTGACACAGATGTTGACAGATGTTTGTTTTTGTTTGTTTTTTTTCCTACTCCAGCTGTTCTACCATCTCCAGAGAGAGAGAATCTTCCTGGAGCCGAGAGCCAGGTTCTACGCTGCTGAAATTGCAAGTGCACTTGGCTACCTCCACTCTCTGCACATAGTGTACAGGTAAAGAGCAATCCCACAGCTCCCCCTAGTGGAAATCTGTAAAAATGTGCCCTGATGCATTTAGAGTAATTGTTTTTCTTCTTTTTGACAGGGACCTGAAGCCTGAGAACATCCTGCTAGACTCACAGGGTCACATTGTCCTAACAGACTTCGGCCTCTGCAAAGAAGGCCTTGAGCCCAACGGTACCACAACAACCTTCTGTGGGACGCCTGAGGTACAAGATACATCTTTAGACATTTACTTATCGTCAGTATCAACATAGTAAGACCCCTGGGGAAAAATGTTGGACTTTCACTGATGTTTTCTGTCTGTTTTTCTCTCAGTATTTGGCTCCTGAGGTTCTCCAGAAGCAGGCATACGACCGCACTGTCGACTGGTGGTGCCTGGGATCAGTGCTCTATGAGATGCTCTATGGACTTGTAAGTGAAACTTTTGACTTTATGCATTTTTAAATCTCTTGCTTATTTATATGAGACTGACTCAACTCCCTCCTTTTTTTTTAAACAGCCACCATTCTACAGTCGCAACACAGCTGAGATGTACAACAACATCCTGCACAAGGCTCCGGTGCTCAAGCCCAATGTGTCAAATGCAGGCAGGGAGCTGCTTGAGGGGCTCCTGCAGAAGGACCGCACCAAGAGGCTAGGAGCAAAGGATGACTTTGTAAGTGCACACATTACACGGAGCAGTGATTCCCAAAGTGTGGTCCCCTAGTGGGCCTTGCAGGTACTGCAACTGTGCTGCAAGAAGTCATCTACAATAAATCTGAAAAAATTAAATTTTCAATAGTATAATTAAGTTTAAAGTTGCCATTAAGGGTTTGTATTTTTAAAAGAAACAGAATGAATGAAAGAAAGGAATGGGATTACACATTATTATTCTTCATTTTCTGACCTACTTTAGAACCTGAACTCGTCCAAAATTAAATCAAAGAAATACTTGATCTTAGTCTTGCATGATAATCAGAGTTGTGATTAAACTTTTGGGTGGCTCGCAGGAGATTTTCACATTTCAAAATGTGCCGCGGTCGTCTTAAGTTTGGGAATGGCTGGCATGCACTGCGCTGTAACAGATTGTGACACTTGTTTTCCATCAATGTGCTCATGTAGTTCCTGTTTTTCCCTTCAGCTTGAACTCAAGTACCATTCGTTCTTCTCTCCAATCAACTGGGATGACCTGATGGCCAAGAAGATAACACCTCCATTTGTTCCCTCAGTGGTATGTATTCATACTCATCATCAGTTAATCATTTTGTCATTGCTTTGATGATGACAGAATGATTTGATTTCCCAGAATAGGGCTGTCACAATATCAGACTTTCACTTCATGATTATCATGGTAAATGTCACAGTTATTGTCAGCTCCTATTCCAGACCAGTGGCTGGAAATCTGAAGCATTTTTGTCTACGAAATAGCCAGAAATAATAAGAAAATGCATAGATTTTTGTCAAATCGGGTAACTCATCATTGCCTTTACTATATGTGAATTACATACTTATTTATGCCTTGTGTAGTCACACCCAAAGGCCAGTTCTGAGCCAGGAAAAACTCTGATATCAGTGGTATATTCATTACTGTAAACAACTGTCTAATGTATCCTCCGTCAATGTTTCACAGTCTGGCCCCACAGACCTCCGACACTTTGACCCTGAATTCACCCATCTGCCAGTATCCTCCTCTCTGTGCACCGACACCCTGACTGTGACCAGCAGCGTCAAGGAAGCAGCAGGAGCCTTTCCTGGCTTCTCTTACGGGCCTCCAGCAGAGCACTCCTTCATGTGAACGCCAACATTTCTTCCCCTCTGTCCTGAAAATGAACGGGAAGCAGGACAAAAGCTCTGGATTGAGTGTTGCTTTGACACATGGACCACACTGGAGCAGCCTGTCTAGAGGGACATTATAAGAGGATCTAACTGACACAAATACTGGGAGGGGTGGGGCAGATCTTGAGGGAGCTTGTGCATGACCAGTGTACAGATGGGGGACACTCATGTTACAACACCACTGGCCCTACACTCTTCTGCCTCAACCATCAAACTGTAATACATGTGTGCCAAGTATGGATGCACTCTGCGGTCCTAAAACATCTCTGATGGCTCGGGTGAAGTGACATGAAGAGAAGTGCCTGAAGTTCAAAAGGCAGTTTGGACGGCAGCAGCAGCAGCAGAGCCAGCTTTATCGAAAAACCACAAGACCATTTCTGTTGTTTGAACTTTTGATGAGAACGCTAGCCGTTTAATGGTGATGCCTTCATTTAATTTCTACATATGTCCAAGCTGTTTGTTTTTTCTTAATGTTCACACTGTGTTATGTCTTCATATGAATGCTTAATTGCACTCGAGGAAACAAGGGTCAGGAAAAGTGAAGGTTTTTTTTTGTTTTTTTTTGCTTGAAGAATCAGAAACTTTGGATTAGACGGCTGCATATCTGTCATTTAGCTTCATATCTCTACACTGAGCAAAAAGAAATAACAGCATCTCGATATTATACACCTGCTAGTGATTCTTGGACCAAACAGACTCATTAAGACTTTTTTTTGACCCGTTTGTCCTCAGAAACTGAAATTTTACTGTACTGTGTAGGAAAAAAAAGAAGTTACATATATTTTATTAACCGCAAACATTCAATGTTTACTATATTATAAATAAGTTCTACATGTTGATGAGCATATATAAATATCTAAGTAGATTTATTCCATCTATAGCAATATAATTTATTTTTGGTTTTTCCACCTCCTTCTCATCTTAATCTAGTGACTATCTTGGTCTGTATCCACTGTTTGCAAATGTTATGAAGGACTTATGAAGAGTTCAACCAGCAATAACAGCCCCATGTCAATGATAGCACATACATACTGTATATCAATCTTATTTTAACTTAAAGTGATTGCTGTTTTATGGCAAACACTCCAGACAAACTCTACAGTCTCTGATTACAAATGTATTTATGCATCATGTAGAGAAGAACTGTGAATGTCTTGTGCCTGTCCAAGGCGGTCTGATCCGTGTATATTGTATGTACATATCTCTTCCCCCTAAACCTGCTGGTCCCTTTTTTTTCCCTAGAAGGTTATCTTTAAAAGAAAAGTGCTTCTCGGTGAGAAACCATTGGGTGGAGCAGGCGCTGGCATTGTTAAGCCTCTGGCCTACTGCGTAAGATGGTTCTGGAAAGTGCAATAAAATATTGTTAACACGGAAAGGATAATTAAATATTTTATCTCTTTTTATCAAGATTGTAAGGTAAAGTCATGCTCTGATAGTCGTTATTAAGAGAGGCTTGTTACTTAAGCACGGATTACTCATGGCATCTTTATTCCATTAAGTCTCCACATTTTAGGTTTATGCACCCCCCCCCAAAAGAATGAATTTTTAAGCCTGCTGAAAATAATAATACTAAAAAACAAGGCAGCACACAGTTCTAGATCATTTTCTTCCATATTTGGAAGCATTGAGTTTTTGTTTTGTATTTTTCTGTATATTTATTTTCATGCCACTGCTACTGTACAAACAAGACAATTTACATGATCAACTGAAAAACTGAACTGTAATCTGTGTCAGAAATGGCAAATAAAGTCTCTAAATCTGAGTCCCGTGTACTGTTTGGTTTGTGACGCTATAGATGGAACTTCTACATGATAACAGGGTTTTTTTCCTACATGCAAAAAAATTTTGGTGCCCACAAAACAGTTTTTTCCCCCACTGGCCAGAAGATTAATTTTTACTGGACCACAAAAAAAGCTAATTTAATTACTTTACATACTGGTAGTTTAATCTATAATAATATAGTGTAAATAATTAGACATATTTTTTGGTAAATTCTTGTAATAATCTAAATGTGCAAAATAATTAGTAACTAAAGCTTTAAAATAAATGCATGCTGTAGCTAGAATGAGACAGGGTGGGCAGTTGTTGTCAGCAAAGTTTACATGAAATCAGCCAGATTTCTATGTATTATATGATTATAAGATTGTGGCAAACTAAACAGTATAGTCAACTTTCATTTCAGCTTTTTCTTTATTCATTTGTGCTCTGAGTGTCTAAAGCAAACTGTTTGTGGTTGCTTTTCTTTGCATTTAAACTATCTCAACAGGTTTTTTGATAATGGGAAAAATGCTGACTGTAAGACAAAAAAATAGTGATTAGAGAGGGCGTGTGAATCAATGGAAACTCCATCACTTGCCCAAACAGGCCAGCAGCTGGCCTATCAACTTGTCTGACATACCTTTTTACTGGCATTTCTAAACCCTGAATTATTTTGCATAACAATTTCAAAATACATTACAAAGGTGTGCCAAAATATCAACATACTAGCTGCAAATATCAATATATATTTAAATCACATTCTCCCCCACCATCATTTCACTTACCTGAGTTGGCACTTGATGACTCGAGGTGGTGTTTATCAAATTTGAAAGCATAAAGTGAACAGAAAATAACTGACTTGGGATGAAGTAGAAACTCAGAGAGAAACGTTACTGAAACGTTATTAAAATATAATAATAATAATAATAATAATGTCTGGCAGATAATTGTCTCCCAGACAATGTTTGTTTAAGCTTGCCTTATATTAAATATTAAAATAGTTTGCTGATTTATATACTGTGGATTTACTAACGTGCTATGAGTTTATCTACAACTTGGGATAAATCTTCTTCAGTTGGCCTACAAGTTCAGTCTTTTAGTGTTTTATATTTAAACTATACATCAGTTAAATTATCTCGTCCTGAAGAAAGGTTTTTTTTATTTAACAGATTTATATACATTTGAAAATGACACAAAGGCTTTTAATCTTAATCTGAGCTATGTTAAAATTAGCCAAAGGTTTTAAGTATTCTACTAATTTCCAACGATTTGTTTGATATCAGCCTGCCTTTATTAGCTGTATCAAACCCTGAGGCAAAACTGACCGCATTTAAATCATGTCCACCTGTTCAAATAACATTTGTTTGCATTTTTCTCTCACCTGTGTCTATTCGCCACACCTGTCCTCTCTCGTCGCTGTTGAATCAACCCTTCGCACATGCGCAGCAGACTCCGCAACGACAACTTCCTGCAAAATAGTGCTCCCTAACAACAGACAAAGCTTCATATGGTGGATTCAATTGAAGACGCTTAAATAAAAGCGCTTCTCCAGCACTCCTTCAATGGTAAGACCTGTTTCGATACTTGTGGTGTGTCCAGGATGTTTGATTTGCGATTAGCTTTGCAGCTGAGTCCAGCGGGAGTGAGACGCTTTCACACGCTGCCATTTCAGCACCCACTCCAATGGCTGCTGGTCCCGACTAATCTCTGGATCGGAAAACTTTATGCCCGGAGGAAAATAAGTACAGCTAGTGATTTAGCTACCAGTATGCCAAGTCGGGAAGATTGCAATACATGCGAAAGGAAGAGCTGATGACAAAGTTCACTCTAGAAAACTGTGTGTAGAGAATTAGTAGTAATCCAAACTGTCTGCTAACGCTGAGACGCTAGCGTTCCGGTGTAGTCTAAATGCTGGTGTGGTTGCGCTTTTCATTTGTGTCTGTGTGTTTCTTTTATTAGTAGTGCAAGTCAGTTTAAATTGGTTGTCCACGTCTTAGTTTAGAATAGTATGTTGTATAAATAAACACTTCGGGCATGCTGGGTTAGAACTGAAACGAGTGACTAGTTTCCAGGAAGTAGACGGATATCTGACTTCACCTTCACAGTAAACTGTTCCCGGGTGCTAAATTCAGCTAACCTAACGGTAGTCTGTTAGCATTTGGAGACGGCACGGATGGGAACTTCAGCCTGGCTTGATGCAACCTGCACCGTTCCAGTTTTAGAGCCAGACTAAAATGCGGGACAAGCAACAGTAGTGACACGGGAATTAGATCAAACAAGTATTTAATAACCGTTAATTACAACCCAGACCAGGTGGCGTGCCGTGACTTTTACAGAAAGAAAAGCAGAGACGGTGACACCTCATTATACATACAACTTTATTATTGGTAAACTGTACATGAGTTATTAAAAGAAAAAGTAGTTGTTCTGCAGAAAAATGTTCCCCCTCAGTATTAAATGGATGCTGCTGCTACTGCTGCTGATGTTTAAGGGTTAACCTCCCGTAATGCATCATACTCTATAAAATCATTTGTTTATAGTGTGTAAAAAAAAAAAAAAAAAATTAATGAACTCAGAAACACAGACTTGCATCTTGATTTTAAAAAGTACATTTATAAAATAAACAAAGAGGGTGAATTAAAAGGCTTGAGTACTGTGTGGCATGTGTATTGGCAGAAAAGCTCGTTAAACTTTGTGCATTCAGTCAACTTCTCAGAGATCTTAATCTGAAAATGCTGGTGGGGTCTGCACCTGTTCATCTTGCCTGTTTTAATCAGCCAGACATGGCAGGAGCTGACATCCCCTCTCCATCATCAGGGTTTTCTTTGCTAACGTCCTAGAGGAGTTAAGTTTTTTACGTCACACTTGTTGGCCAAGGTGGTTAGTAAGAGGAAACTTATCTGTCACGATGATCTCAGAGCAGTGAAAGCAGAACCAGCGGCAGCTTGTCTAGCATGCTGGTCTCCCATCAGTTTCCTGTCAAAGACCACAGGTTTATCCACAATGTGCATATGCTAACAACAAGTAAAAACTGCTGGCATCTCAGCTTGACAAGCTCAAGCCATTGTTAGGACATGGCCACGCCCATCAAAGTGACAAGCAGCATACCCAGGGTATCTTTTCTTAATCTGGATTCACTTACCCTAACATTGGCAATCAGGATAAGTGGTCACACGTAGCTGGTTATCAGCTCGCTAAATTAACCCAGGGTTTCCAGATCTAGCCCTTAGCACATTCACATGAAATGGGTGACCTTAGCAACATCTGATCAATTGCACTGATTAGTGTATTGGCAGCTGAGTGGCTGATTTTACAAAGGAAGAGTAAAGTATAACAGAAAATTATGAAGAGGTTCCACGCATAATACAGATTGAAAGTAACACAACTGCTGCAGATAAATCAGCGGTGTGAGTGGAAAACACAGTACAGTAGTTTAGTGTTAAAAGTGCTGTATGAATGTGTGAGCACTTTAAACGTTTTGGTCAGTAAGACTGGAAAAGAGCTGTTATATTAAAGAAGTGCAGTCTATTTGAAGACAGGAAGAAAAGCCAGCAAAAATACCAGTTGTGCGAGTTATTCTTTCAACTGTAGCCCGGATGGCGTTTAATGGTCTGAGAGCAAGTAAAGAATAAATGCAAAAACAAAATTCAAATGTAGGCTATGTGCAACTGATATAAAGTCCACAAGTACAAATAGGTGTCCCAATTTATATATTAATATTTATAGAACAACATAGGAAAGGAAAGGAAAGGAAAGTTGCATCTAAAAATCTGTATTTCTTATTGATTCTCATCAGGGAAACACAAAGACATTAGATGCTATTCAAAAACTTCAGATCCTTCTACTCTCCACGTAGAGGTCTGAGGGATCTTCCAAGAATGGTGATGCTATTTTCCAGAGAATTGATTGGCCAGTAGGTGGTGATTTCATACCTGTTGATCTCTAATCTGGAACATAACCTGCTCGGGAGCATGGTTAGGTTCGCAGGTATGCTGCGAACCTAACCTGGCGACCATGGTGATATACCCCGGTAAGAAGTGAACCACCTTCGCAATACAGAAAACCCAGGACTAACCCTGAAGTTACCTGGATAAGATGAAATCCTGCCTAGTACAGGCCTGACAAAATAAAATAAATAAATAAATGTGAATTGAACTAATTGAACTCAGTCTGTCACAGCCTGGTGGGTAGTGAATTTGGACTTTGAGGAAAGGGATGTCCTGAACGACAAAGAAAGAGAGTTAGTGCAAAATGATAATCATTTTATCTCAATCGTCTTTTAAAAATAGTTGGAAGCCAAAGTTGTAATTGAATTTATATTCTTTAATGAACCAATTAATGTATCACATTTCTGATTGAGAACGTGCACTGTTAACACCTACCTAACCTCATGTGGTGTTAATTTGCAGTCTGACCTATTTTCTCTGTGTGCTTTTACATTTTGTCAGTTGGGTAAATGTTCATCCCTCCAGCTGTGGGCAGAAGCCCGTTAAAGTGAGCAGTGGACAAAACGAGGTTAGATCTTATCCCCCTGGGGCATCTATTGATATGAGAGCATGCACCTGAGCAGCTAATGCTCCTGGAGGGTATGTTTTCGTCGAATGTAGGTTAGTTCACATGTAAGGTGCCACGCATCCTTAATCCCACAGTAAAAACAGAGTGGCGGGGACGTTGGCCAGCGTCGATGCCACACGTGCCTCACCTGCAGGTCTCGTGCTGGAGATTAGAGCAGGGTGCCCCACTTCCTTCATGGCTGCTGCCTCCCCGCTGATCTAGCCATGATAGGGGCAGGAGAGGGATTCACTTTATGGGACAGGAGGAGGGGGAGTCACACATGGGGAAACTACATAAGGCTGTACTCCCACCATTTACTCTGTGCCTGTTTGTCTTTGCTCTTGTGGTGGTGTGAAGCAGGGTCCCGCCAGGCTCTCCGGGTACAGAGAGTAGGCTGAGCGTGCAGACATGTCGGATCGCTCCTCTGCAGAGATGGATGACTCGCAGGAGCTGCCGGTGAGTCTGCATGCAGTCATTTGCATAGTAACTTTACCAGCTGATTTCCTGTTACATTTTTATATATGATAACAAAGATGCATCTTGAAGTTCATGCAAATATTTAAGATAGCATCTCATAGTCACATTTTCTGTTTTAGCCAATCCAGAGTTGGATTTTAGGAGGCAACTTTCACTGTACTGCTGAGCTGATAAAGAAATGATTGCTGAAAAGTTGATCATTTTAAGTTACTGCCTATGAAATATGGGAATTTGTGTTCAGAAATATATTCCACAAATCACAAACATGAATTTAATTTTTTCCTTGATTAATCATTTTAGTCTATTCAATTCAGTTTTATTTATATAGCGCCAAGTCACAACAACAGTTGCCTTAAGCTGCTTTATATTGTGGGGTAAAGACCCTACAATATTAGACAGAAAACCCCAACAGTCAGACGACCCCCTATGAGCAAGCACTTGGCAATGGTGGGAAGGAAAAACTCCCTTTTAACAGGAAGA
This sequence comes from Paratilapia polleni, assembly GCA_015106735.1. NCBI lineage: Eukaryota > Metazoa > Chordata > Actinopteri > Cichliformes > Cichlidae > Paratilapia > Paratilapia polleni. Next base: position 28,934 of record VUQI01064376.1, read on the forward strand.
AACCTCCGGCAGAACCAGGCTCCCCCGGTTGGGGGTGAAGAGAAAAGAAGAGAGCAGAGGGAGACAGGACAAAAGACAAGAAGTGATACGATACCACTGAAACTAATGCCTTATTAAGGTTATGATTTTATTATTCACTTATTAACAGTTCACTATGCTTTTAACCCCCGAAATCTATAAGTTGTACATATTATTGTAGTGTTTTAGCAGTGAAGCACAAAAACACACTTTAAGGCTACTCTTAGCTTTTTTCATGCATTTATAGGGGCCTTACAACTTAAGTGACCTTAAGAGAAAGCAAAACCCAAAGCATGAACTGTGGTGCTTAGACCAAAGCTACCAAGCATCTGTGTTATAAATATGCCCTAATGCTATTTGAAGGTCAATTACTAAGTCACTAGTTTAGTTTTAGTTTTATACTTTATTTGTCAGGGATCATGCACAAAATCATTGATCTCATAATTGTGTGATGACACACTCCACCCTGCCTTCCTTTTGGCCTGTTTGTGTGGCAGGTCTCATCTGCAGGCATTGGAGAGGTGGTGTGAATTGTTCAGTGACACTAGCAACACCTGTGCCAGTGCCAGTGTTCTATAAAAGCCCTCAGAGCTCAGTTGCTGTGTGACTCTCCTCCCTGAGACACCCTTTTGGATTTTGGTTGTTCTTTGGTTTGGTTTTCTGCACTAAACAACATTGGATACACCATTTCTTCACTCATTTACTGATTGTACTGACTACACACACCATGGTTAGTTTAAGTTCTTTCCTTGTTTCTTTCATTTAAAATAAACAGTGTTTTAATTGACATTTGTGTGCATCTCCCTTTTTTAACATGGCCGTGCGGCCCGGTTTTTGACAATTGAATCTAATCTAAGGTGCACACATTTTAAAATAGGATATGGAATACAAATACATATCCAAGATACATGGTAAACTAATATGATCATATATATATATGAAAATCCTAAAAACAATCTTCAGCTCCAACCCATCCTCAAAACACAGACATTGTAAATGTTCACCCTCTTCAGCAAAGTTGTACAAATCTTTTTCATGGTGGAGGTGCAGTATTGGAAAACTCAAAACTGAATATTTGGTATTTACTAGGGATATCACAGTGGTGATACTGTTCTGGTTTCCTCTACGAAACTTGTAAGGCTTATTTATAAAGTGATCTTATTGGTTTTACCATTGTCTCACTTCAGACCAGACACACAGTAGCTGATATGAAAAAGTATCATTGCATTCAGGTACACCCTTGATGCTTTGTCAGTGAGTGGCTTTCTGATATGTCTAAAAATACCTTTGTAGTATTCCAGTGAATTACTCATCTTCTTGATGCATTTTCTGAAGCTAAATGTAGAATCTAAGATACTTAGATATTTAACTTCTCTACAATTTTACTTTTTGACTATCAACATAAATTCAATAAGGAGAGATCACTTGGAAAATGAACATGATTTATTGTGATACAGAATTAAATATATTTGGCGATTAGACTCCGATGACCCATCGAGGCAGGGCAGAATCCCAACGGTGATGGGATTTAGGATAGGACCCCCCAGGACCCTAGACGCTGGTGGTGGTGAAGATGGAGATGAAGGCTTGGATGGGTTCTGAGTGACCAGAGTGGGGTGGAGATGGGGAGGAGGCGGGTTGCACGAATGAGAGTCTGAAAGACAGAATGACAAAACAGCACTGAGATTTAAAGCACGCGGGTTGGAGGCTGATTGGCTTGCTGAAGGCGGGCAAGAATGTGATTGGATGAGAGCAATGATGACAGTACTGAGTTTGACAGCGTGGGAAAGAGGAAGTGACCCATAGAAAGACTGGCAGCCGAACACCCAAGAAGCCGACGGATGAGTGATTACAGATCTTCCTTATTGAACTTACGCTTAAACT
>VUQI01064377.1:8667-21449 GCA_015106735.1 Paratilapia polleni
ACCCCCCCCCCCCCTTTCAATCTTTGTTTTCCTCTTCTTAATCTTATCCTTTCATCTCTCCTGCGCGCCCTCTCAATCACCACCTCTCTCGGCTCACTGCGAGGGATGAAAGCTTACTTTGTTGGCGAACAGACTTTAGGTCTTAATAGAACACGTTGCTCTAAGGGTCCCTGCTCAGATATAATTGTCTATTATCTCGCGAATGAGCTTGCCATCAAAAGCCGCCTCAAAGTTGTCAGCGGCGTGTTTGTTGCACACATAAGTTGTGTTTGTTGTTTTGACTGTAGCGAGGTTCTGCGTGCCTTGCTGTGATGCATTAGAGAGGTGTAGGTGGATGTGCTGCATGTGGTTCTCCATGCTCAGTACAGCAGCACCCCACTGGAAGAGCCTTCCACCCTCATTATTTTCAACAAAATCAGGCCTCAGCATTTTTTTCCCCCCCGTCCTCCTCCTCCTCCTCCCCCCCTTTCATTCCTGCTGCCGGGAAGAGTGAAAGCAGAACAGAAAGGTTTTGTTGTTTCAACCGTTTTGACAAGCCCACCGGCTGACTGATGGAGAAATGGTAATTAGAGAGAAAACTCACCCAAAAGCAGAAAGAAGGCTGGTCTTCTCAGCCAAAGCAGTAAGAGTTAAAAGAATGACATGATGTACTGTTGAGTGATGCATGAGATTGATGCAGTTATTGATGCACCGAGAGAGATGTCCTGTTATAAAACGAGCTATGACTGCAACTTCAGGGATAGGGAAAGATCTGGGCACGTTTTAAAAATTGATTCCTTTCTTTATTGTGCTCTACTGTATCCACCTCTCCTTTACCCAGTAAATCCTACAAATAAATAATACCTTCTGAAACGGCCCATGTAATCATTCCTGAATAAAAATATTAGAGTTTTCCACTTTATAAAAAGTATCTGTTAGGTGAGGCACAAACACATAACTTTTCACAAGAAGACCAATTTGGTTAGGTTTAGACAGCATTCTGCTTGTTTTGTTTTAGGAAAAGCTCATCGCTCAGTGGAGTTTGATTTTGAAGCCTCGAGTCTGGTATTTTGGCTGTCGCTATCTTTGTTTCTTTGAAGCAAAACTTAACCATATTCCGACAAGTGGGTAGAACAGGGGAGTTAAAGAAAGCAAGTTTCAGATTTGAGATGTTATCATCAGTGATATCAGTGGGTGTTGAGGAGCTTAAGCCAACAAAGAGTATGCAGATGCTGATAGGAAGCCAGAATGAGAGAGAGAGAGAAAGTTCTGAGCTGGAGTGGGTTCATCCTGGTTCCCGGCCCCGAAGCACCAAATCAGCTGATTACCTGAGCTGAGCTTTGCCTTGGTACATTCAGAGCTGTAAGCCACATATTTCCACAGGGTGAGTTAAGCAAGGACCATCATACTGGTTAGCTACATTAGCATGGTGAACAGGACAAATTTGCGGCCACCTGTCACTGAAAGTCGCTACGCCCTTATCTATGCATGACTTTAGGGCTTGTTGCAACTGAAACAGGTAAGTTATATAACAATTCACCCTGCTTAAACATGTTTATTTCTGCAAAAGTCTGACCATTTTTATATGGGATTCTATGGGGATTGATTCACTTTTGTCAGATGCCTAAGTGGCCATTTTCAACTGGAACGCCCCCTCAAATTGGATTTCCAACTCAGAAAGTCGGAGCAGCCCCATCAACCCCGACTTACCAATCCAAGATGGCAGCAGTGAACGTAAACCGTAGCAAAACTGTAAAACCTTTAATCTGTGCTGCCACAGTTGTGTATTTGTGACTCACTAAGTAAGCCATAGGCAGAGGATTGACCGGGCTCTATCCATGAACAGGCTGCAGCAGGGTTTTCAGGCGCAAAAACACAACCACTGTCCTGTATTGCTAGTGATGCCTGAATGGCTCTACTTTGGTAAGGAGCAAAGAAACAGTTTTTCCTTGCTTTTCCGACTTTACTACTGGAACACTCTCAACTTGGGAGTGATGTCACTCCCAGCTCTGACATCTGACTCCAACACAGTCACAGCTGATCCCTCAGTTTCAGGAATCTCATTCTTCTAAATTAAACTATTGTACATCATATTAATAACTTCACCAGTCATTTTATTGTGTCACAAATGTACTTACTCATATTAATTTAAATGTTGATTACCTTACTTGACTTCAGCAGATACCAAATATTACAGGAATCCCTAATAAACATTTATCATATATAAGCATTTTTTTAAAGGATCTTTTTTGTTTTAGCAAACTGTTGCCAAGAAATATACTAAACAAGACATTTTACTCTTACAGTAAACATATCATTGCTCTCTGGTTATGAAGTTACTATATGTTACAGCAGGACTGTGCCTAAACATTCTTCTTCGCAAATCCTCTCTAGCTCAGTCAGGTTGGATGGGGACTGTCGGTGGACAGCCATTTTCAGGTCTCTACAGAGATGTTTGAAAGGGTTCAAGTCAGGGCTCTGGCTGGGCCACTCTAGGACATTCACAGAGTTGTCCCTAACCCACCCCTATGTTGTCTTCGCTGTGTGCTTAGGGTCATTGTCATGTTGGAAAGTGAACCTTTGACCCAGTCTGAGGTCCTGAGCACTGTGGAACAGGTTTTCATTGAGGATATCTCTGTACTTTGCTCCATTCAGCTTTCCCTTAACCCTGACCAGTCTCCCAGTCCCTGCTGCTGAAAAACACCCCCACAGCATGATGCTGCCACCACCATGCTTCACTGTTGGGAAGGTATTGGGTAGGTGATGACCGGTGCCTGGTTTCCTCCAGACAAAACGTTTAGTATTGAGACCAAACAGTTCAGTCTTGGTTTCATCAGACCAGAGAATCTTGTTCCTCACAGTCTGAGAGTCCTTCAGGTGCTTCTTTGCAAACTCCAATTGGGCTTTTATGTGTTTTACACTGAGGAGAGGCTTCAGTCTAGCTGCAGTGGAGGGCTGCAGTGATGGTTGTCCTTCTGGAACTTAGTCCCATCTCCACACAGGATCTCTGGAGCTCAGTCAGAGTGACCATCAGGTTCTTGGTCACCTCTCTCACTAAGGCTTTTCTCCCTCGCTTGCTCAGTTTGACTCTTGGAAGAGTCCTGGTTATGCCAAACTTCTTACATTTGAGAATTATGGAGGCCACTGTGCTCTTGGAAACCTTCAGTGCAGCAGAAAATATTTTTGTAGGCTTCCCCAGATCTGTGCATTACAACAACCCTGTCTCTGAGCTCTGTAGGCAGTTCCTTTGACCTCATGGCTTGGTTTTTGCTCTGATATACATTGTCAGCTGTGTGTCTTTCCAAATCATGTCCAGTCAATTTAGTTTACCACAGGTGGACTCCAGTCAAGGTGTAGAAACATCTCAGCAATGATCAAGAGAAATGGGAGGCACCTGAGCTAAATTTCAGGTGTTTTTGCAAAAGGTCTGAATACTTATGTAAATGTGATATTTCAGTTTTTTCTTTTTAATAAATTTACAAAAACAAAATCCTAAAATTCTTTTTTCAATTTGTCATTATGGGGTACTGAGTGTAGATTAATGAGGGGGAAAAAAAGAGAATTTAAACGATTGTAGCATCAGGCTGCAACATAATAAAATTGAAAAAAGTGAAGGGGGTCTGAATACTTTCTGAACCTACTGTATCTTTGACTGCAGTTACTTATAAGGCAACATACAGGCCCACGCCACTATATTTGACAACAGCAAATATCAGTGCAGCCAGTTTGAGTCTTTGTTTCTTCTTTGCTGTTCTGTGTTTAAACCTGCAGTAAACTCCATGCCTTTTAGAGAATAAGCTTCATATTAGCGTCTAGGCTGTGTGCTGTTTTTTAGAATTTCACACGTTTTTGACATTTTTCTGAAGTGTAGCAAAGCTAAATGCCGGTGTGACTCACACTTCCATTTCCCCCCACATAATTTACCATTCATCCTTCATCACTCATCTCTGACATTTTTAAATTAAATGTTATGCCTGGGGAGCTGAAGTCCCAGGATGATGGCCCTCTTATTCAGGATACAGTTGGTTACAGTTGACTGCAGCCAGAGGTTCCAGTATGCGTTGTTAAAACTGTCAATAATTGGTTGGAGAATCAGTGAGCCAGTGCCTAAGTGGATTATGCTTGTCACTAATGGCAGTTACTTGATTATGAGTTGAGTGAAAGTCGCAGGCACCATCACTGTCCCAGTACAATGGGGAAACAGGAGGTCTTATAGATGTGGACACTGAGTCTAATGGAAAACACATGCACTACTTGTTTTCAATAGATTCTAATTCATTCTAATATACTGTATTAAAAAAATCGAATCCTATAAAGAGTTATGATGTTGCCTGGTTTGGGTTCAGTATAGACATAACTGCCTTTCTCAAATATTCTAAACATAGGTGTAACGGTAGTGATTTTTTAAAATGTTTTTAATTTTTTATTTTTTGCTGTTTTCTCTTAAGTACAACTGCCAAAACTTTGAGCAGACTTTACCCTTTCAGAAACTGCACAGGTGGCTAAATGTCACCCAAACAAACTGGATCAGCACCTCACACTGACAGAACATCAGTCTTTGTTCTCTCAATCACTCTTCCTCGCTATTCAGCCCCCTCTTCTTTTTGTCCTTGTCTTTAACACACACATCATCAGGCACGCAGACACGTATTGCGACACAAACGCACAGGCTATAAATCCATGTTTATGTATCCCTAGTTATCTGTTTCAGCTTACAGTTTAAAACTAGTTGATTAAAATGGCAGGGCGAGCGCTTCAACCACGAGATTTACAGTAGCTATTCTGGGCATCATCTTGGTTGCGTTATGCTAAGGCAGTCACAATAAATCAGTTTGTGTGTGTGTGTGTTTTCAGCATTGTAACTAGTTGGGAGGTCAATGCCATAGGACATCCTGTGGTGCTACCAGTGAAGGTGTGTGAGGAGCTGCTGCAAGTGATGGATGACAGCAACTCAACACTCCCTGCGTCAATGCGTTGCATGAGGTCCTATGAGGTGAGACATTTACCATGTATTGTAAAGCCATAGTCATAGATTCTTTTTTTTTTTTTTAACTTTCTAAAAAAGCTCACACTAGTACTGTGTTATATAAGCAAAGATATACTGAAATTCTTGTAAATCATCTTCACCTTTAGTAAAAAGCTGTATTAGCAGCACCACACGCTCCGTTTTAGCTGACAGCGCTCGCTTACTTCTCCTACTTTTTCCCTTACAGCCCCTTGTTTTTCCATTATTCAGTAGTGCTTGACAGTGTTTTTATCCCGCCTTAATTAATTTCATGATTCAGAGCTTTCAGTTAACAGCCTCGCTTTAGGGATTATGTGGGTCAAATGTAAGACTTTTTTTTTTTTTGTCAGTCTTATTCCAGCTCCTATACACCTGTAATTGTGCAAAATGTGTATATTTAGCCCGAGTTGCTAAGGAAAACCCTTTGACGAGAAAATAGGAGGCGTTAACTTTGCTGACAAGTCTATTCTCTGAGAGGCTTTAAACAGTGATGGGGGTAATTAGCACCATTATCCTCCACTTCCTGCTCAGAAAGTTTGGGAAGTGACTCCTACTTCTTAAACAAGTTTTCCATCTGCTAAAAATTACAAAGGCTGGATTTGAGCCTTTAAATCTACACTAAAGAACGCATACTTTACTGAAATGAAAAAGGTATCGTATCCAAAATTTTTTATTTATTTATTTATTTTTTTATTGTTAATGCTGAATATTAAAATACAACAGATCTCCAGTGCCACAGAAGTCTGATGCTAAAGTTAAAAGAGGAAGCAAAAGAGTCTTTTTAGGGACCCCTTTATTTCTTTTGGCCATTCCAAAACAGCAAAACTTAAGAAAAAGTATTAAATTGTGTGTTTATCTGTTGCAGTGTAATAGTTGTTTGCATGTTAGGCCAAGAGGTAGCATATCCTTGACTAATTACCCAAAGTTTGTGGACTTCGTGTTACAGATAAGGTTAAAAAAGGGCACCATTAACAGTCACCATTCCTGTATGCAGTCTGTGTTTAAGCTAATGTTAGCTTCTCAGTCTTGATTTTTGGAACAACCACAGCGCCAAAAAAGGCGCATATGTTCGTCCTCATCCTAAATGTCTTAGCAAATAGTTTAAAATGGAAGAAAAAAACAAAAAAAACCTATCTTTTTAAAATATAAATAGATGTAAGCTAAGTAGCCAAGCTAACAAGGATGCTTTAGCCTTAGTCTTTTAGCATTAAATAATTTTATCTACTACATATTTACAGAGCTTTGAATATGTCTACATTTCAACTAGAGTAGCAATTAGTCTTTTTGTAACAGAGTTTTATTCCCACTCGTAAAAATAAAAACAACCCAAACAAACAAAAAAATGCAATCTGATTGTAAAAAAAACAACCTGTAGTGACTTCACTACACTGTAGTGAAGTCACAAAAGGCACAGCAGCCAAGCTAGCTCAAGGTTTAACAATAGAAAATTTGAGTCCCAATATTAGAGGTTAAGAATATACATTCATCGGCCACTTTGTTAGGTGCACTTTGCGAGTACTGGGTTGGACCCCCTTTTGTCTTCAGAACTGCCTTAATCTGCATACACACTGGAAGCGATTTGTAGCAACGTGGCAACCGGAGACCACAGACCATAGAAAGTGAATGATATTTGGTGACTTCAAGCGACTACGGGCAAAAAAAAACTGGTGGCGATGCAAAGTGGGCGGGACCCGCAGTAAACTTTCAGCTGAGCAACTGAAGAGACTACGAGAGTTAAGAATACCGTTGAGTGACCAGCTGGCAGCTTTAAAATGATGCACGATGAGCGAATCGCTTCCAGTGTGTATGCAGCTTTAATTCGTCATGGCACAGATTGAACAAGGTGCTGTAAACATTCCTCAGAGATTTTGGTCCATATTGACATGATAGCATCACACAGTTGTTGCAGATTTGTTGGCTGCACATCCATGATGCAAATCTCCTGTTCCACCACATCCCAAAGGTGCCCTATTGGACTGAGATCTGGTGACTGTGGAGGCCATTTAAGCACAGTGAACTCACTGTCATGTTCAAGAAACCAGTTTGAGCTTTGTGACATAGTGCATTATCCTGCTGGAAGCAGCCATCAGAAGATGGTACATTGTGGTCATAAAGGGATGGACATGATCAGCAACAATACTCAGGTAGGCTGTGGTGTTCAAATGATGCTCAGTTGGTACTAAGGGGCCCGGAGTGTGCCAAGAAAATATCCCCCACACCATTACACCACTGCCATACTGAATAGATGATACAAAGCAGGATGGATCCATGCTTTCATGTTGTTTATGCCAAATTCAGACCCTACCATCCAAATGTTGGGGCAGAAAGACCAGGCAACATTTTTCCAATCTTCTGTTGTCCAGTTTTGTTGAGCCCATACAAATTGTAGCCTCAATTTCCTGTTCATAGCTGACAGGAGTGGCACCCGGTGTGGTCTTCTGCTGCTGTAGCCCATCTGCTTCAAGGTTCAATGTGTTGTGCGTTCAGAAATGCTTTTCTGCATATCTTGGTTGTAACGAGTGGTTATTTGAGTTACTGTTGCCTTCCAATCAGCTTGAAGCAGTCTTGCCATTCTCCTCTTATCTCTGACATCAACAAGGCATTTTCACCCAGAGAACTGCTGCTCACTGGAAACGTTCTCTTTTTCAAACTATTCTCTGTAAACCCTAGAGATGGTCGTGTGGGAAAATTCCAGTAGATCAGCAGTTTCTGAAATACTCAGAGCAGCCCATCTGACACCAACAACCATGACAGGTTCAAAGTCACTTAAATCACCTTTCTTTCCCATTCTGATGCTCGGTTTGAACTTCAGCAGGTCGTCTTGACCATGTCTGCATGCCTAAATTCACTGAATTGCCGTCATGTGATTGGCTGATTAGATGTTTGTGTTAACGTGCAGTTGAACAGGCTTACCTAACAAAGTGGCTGGTGAGTGTATATTCATTCATATTTATATGCATGTGATCTACCACAGCTTGATAATGATGAGTAGACCAGGATAAGCCAAGGAATTAAAGAAATAAGTCATCAGTGAGATACTGATTTGTGGTTTGAGGAGAAACAGTGGAGAACTGAGCAGATGTCTCAAGTTGGTGACCAACATTAGATAATATTAGCTAATCACGTTTTCACATGGGGGCACGAACAGTTATACCAAGATTCAACAGTTGATTTAATAATCATGTACAGGATGGAAAATTACAGCACCGATTAAGATATAATTAGGAACTCGTAACTTCATACACTCAAATCTCTGCTTGTCCCTACATGATAGGTTGTTGTGTTTCAGTGCTCACTTTAAGATAAGCTAATAGACCTTGGAGTTTAGAGGTACATGTTTACTTTTATGTCCTGAGTTTTTCCAGTAAGTGTTTTAATAGCTCAGGAAATGGAAATTTCACAGCAAAAGTACCAGATTGCTCTTTTGCCCTGTCCATGTAAACCACAGTCAACATTTAAAGCAATCCACTCAGCACTTATCGCTTTGTTGCTGGTACTTGGTCACTATTGGAAATTCCAGGCTCTGGGTTCATAGATACCCCTCTTGTACATTTCTCACTGCATTATGTCAGTTACCAGTCTCCTTTTCTCCCACTAGTAGTTGCTCCAATTGCTTTCCTCAAATCGCATTTAGTTTAACCTGGTACCCAAACACTTCTCTTCAGTAGTGGTTATTTCACAGTAGTGGTTATTTCACATGTCATTGCTACTAGCTGCCAAATTTTGTTGGCATTCCATGAGCTCTGTTGTTCACATTGCTCCTAGTCTCTTATGCACAAGGCCCTTAAGGCATAAGGAAGCCCACTCTTTTGTTCTCTTTGATGGCTGCTGTTTGTCCTCGGCTCGCTAATGAAATGTGCCAGAAGGGAAATCTTAAGATTCTGCTGTGTTATTTTGACTGAGATCAGATGTTGACTCATCTCCTTAAAAACTGAAGAACACCAGTGTAAACGAATATTAACATAATGTTAAATTTGGATAAAGCCACTATTTCTCCTTCCTTGTTCAAAGTATAGAGCCTAAAACCTTAAATATTGAGACACTAATGGAATGTCAGATCTACCCCCCCCTTACACATTGTGGTACAATTATGAATAGTATTTTTGTTTTCTGTGCTAACAACACAACAGCGGTGGGTGGACTGGAGGGAAATTAGGCCCTGCTGAAATGGTGAAGGTTACAGAGAAAGTGACCCAGACATGAGACACAGTATCTGTCTGGTGGTGGAAGTGGTTACAACAGTAAAAAGAGTGTGATAAATTGACACACTCGAACATTTCCCGATAGTATGAGCCTCTTGTGCTACAGGCGGCAGAGTACGGGAAGGTAATGTGATCATAGGGTTATCTAGAGTTACCGGAGATGGTCTGAGAAGAGCATGTGAGAGTCTCTGTTTGAAAACACAACAGAGTATCAAAACATGTAGTGTGACATTTGCCTGGGAGATTCTAATGACCTAAAGAGTTATATCTGCTACTTATATTGTTTGCTTGGCAGTGGCCTTTAAAGGTGAGCAAAAGGCTCATTGAGAAGAACAAATTGCATTTTCAGACACACTGACTATATTTAAAGTAAATACAGTGAATTTTATATTGTGTTCATGGTGCTGGTTAGTATATCTAATGGCTACTTTACAGGCACGGGTATGATATAATAATGAGTGTCTCCAATGCAGTTTTGTTCTGTTCATCACATGGCTTCCAATCGCATCGGGAGTGTTTCAGAAGCAGAGCTTGTAGTCTGCACTAGGTCTTTTATTTTGAAAATTGACCAGATTCTCTTTGCCATTCCTGCATTCTAGCACTATTTAAGTGACGTAGCGGAGAACTCCTTCTGGGATGCTTCTGAAATATGCCATGGCCAAGCTCATTGAATTCCCAGTGTTAGTCTCAAGTCGACTATCCAAATCACTTTTCTCAAAAAGTGAATGTCGATAGTCATGTGAAAAAGAAAGTTTTCACAGGACTTTATGCAACCCTGTGAAAAATTGACCATATGCACTTTATTAATTGATCATCAGCAAGTTTGACCACCTCTGTAAAAGCAGAATTTTTGGCAGTTGGTCTGGAGCATTCAGGTCTGTGTTAAACACAATGCCACAACCTTCCCAGGAGGGGATGTCCGAGCAAATTCATCCCAAGGTCAGATCGTACAATGCTCAGCTTAGGTTTGCAAAATTGCATCTCAACAAACCACAAGACTTTTTGAACAATGTCCTTTGGACAGACGAGACCAAAGTGGAGATGTTTGGCAAAAGCCCAACATAGCATATAAGCACAAACACCTCATACCAATTGTCAAGCAGTGGTGAAGGGGTGATAATTTGGGCTTGTTTTGCAGCCACAGGACCTGGGCACCTTGCAGTCATTGAGTCGACCATGAACTCCTCTGTATACCAAAGTATTCTAGAGTCAGATGCGAGGCCATCTGTTCAACAGCTAAAGCTTGGGCCAAACTAGTTCATTCAACAGGACAATGATCCCAAACAAATCTACAACAGAATGGCTAAAAAAGAAAAGGATGAAGGTGTTGCAGTGGCCCAGTCAAAGTCCAGACCTTGACCTGGCTGAAATACTGTGGCAGGACCTTAAGAGAGCTGTGCATAAACGAATGCCCACAAACCTCAATGAACTGAAACACAGGTCTGCATAGAGTCCTGTGAAAACTTTCTTTTTCATTTGACTACAGGGGATATTAAAGGCTCTGAAAACTCATTCAGGTGTTTTCACTTATCCTGATCATGGGGTTGACAAGACCTTTTTAACAAGTCAGAAGTGTACAAGCACAGGTGAATAACAAATATATTGTGGTGCTATGCATGCTGGATCTCTGGAACAACTTACCACAATGCTCAATTGAGACATCGTTAACGATACTAGTCATTCTTGCATTTGTCATGCCTACATTTAACTTGTAAGTTGTACGCACAATGGCTTCCATTTACTGAGTTCACTTTCAAAGTTCTGGTATTGTGCATGCTGGCTCACTGTCACCCTGTCAAGGCTGACTGGGACACTTGAATAGAATAGAGCCATTGTTAATGTGATTAGTGACAGCACTTCTTGTGATATGACAAGTGAAAATGTCTGCTGTGAAAAAGGCTTTTACAGGGGTCTGGGAATGGCTCACCAAATGGAATTTAATTAATGACAGTAGCTGCTATTGTCATTAATTACACCTTTGGTTTTTCTGCAATGATGTCAAAATGTCTACCATGAAAAACATTCTCTACAGACTGAAAAGACAATGTTCCATGTGAAGAAATTAAGTCTAAAGGTACATTCATAAACACTCAGGCCTACATTTAATATATACTTTCATCATTGCATTATATAGGCTCCATTTAAGGTGTCTCACTGACTACATATTTGTTTTTCACCAGTGTACTGTATCAGTACCAACTGGAACAGCCTAACCCTGCTATCACAGTCTAGATCTGAGTTCTTTTTGTTTAATTTGCTCAGTGTGAGCAGATCAAAGTCTACACCGCAGCCCAGCCTGTTATTATGCTGCATGTGGAATGTCTGGGCTGCTGGGTTTCCCGCCCTGCGTCCCTGGGCCTGCCAGCGTAATGGGGTGTAAAGTAGATCGAGCTCTGAGTGTCACTCTTGAGCCTGCGAACAGACGACGCCTCCCTCCTCCCCTTCTACTTCATTAATCTCCTCCTCACTCCCACTGACACAACGTGTAGCTTAGGAAGAAAAAAGATCTAAAATCCAGCGCAGTGGAGAGCTGGGAAGAAATATCGATCGTGCAGTCTTTCTGCAGTCCACACAGCGTCACACCAGGACCACAGCTACACTTTTGTCACAGAAATTACTTCCTCCAAGATGTGCACATAGTGATTCATTGCACATGGACCAACATATGAGAAGAGGAATTTATCAAAAGCACAGGGGGTCTGTGATGCTGTTCTCAGTCATTGTTTACATCAGAATTGGACTCATATCTAAACATGAAGATAACTGAAGCTGATATTCTGTTATTTAAAAAAAATGGTGACTATATGTTGGTTGACTCCTGTTTAATTGGACATCTAATAGACCTAAAGAAGTGGTTACTAGCATGTTTTGTCTTATACCCCTTCAGATGCCCCCCACTCATCAGCTTCTAAATGTGTTTGCTTAAATTGAATTTAAACTGGATTTAATCGAACACAAAAAAGTGGTTTTTGGACATTGTTGTAATACTTTCTCAGTGAAAATAAATTCTCAGGATTTAGGACTCAGGTTGTTGGGAGATATACAGCTCCGGAAAAAATTAAGAGACCACTGCAAAATTATCAGTTTCTCTGATTTTGCTTTTTATAGGTACATGTTTGAGTAAAATGAACATTTTTGTTTTGTTCTATAAACTACTGACAACATAACTCCCAAATTCCAAATACAAATATTTTCATTTAGAGCATTTATTTGCAGAAAATGAAAAATGGTTAAAATACCAAAAAAGGTCCAGTGTTTTCAGACCTCAAATAATGCAAAAAAAACAACTTCATATTCATTTTTAAACAACACATTACTAATGTTTTAACTTAGGAAGTGTTCAGAAATCAATATTTGGTGGAATAACCCTGATTTGCAATCACAGCTTTCATGCATCTTGGCATACTCTCCACCAGTCTTTCACATTGCTGTTGGGTGACTTTATGCCATTCCTGGCGCAAGAATTCAAGCAGCTCAGCTTTGTTTGATGGCTTGTGACCATCCATCTTCCTCTTGATCACATTCCAGAGGTTTTCAATGGGGTTCAGGTCTGGAGATTGGGCTGGCCATGACAAGGTCTTGATCTGGTGGTCCTT
>VUQI01064378.1:0-12644 GCA_015106735.1 Paratilapia polleni
AAAATTAGAGGCATCCTGTCTCAGAGTGATGCTGAAAAACTAGTTCATGCATTTATTACTTCTAGGCTGGACTATTGTAATTCATTATTATCAGGTTGTTCTAAAAGCTCCCTGAAAAGCCTTCAGTTGATCCAGAATGCTGCAGCGAGAGTACTGACAGGGACTAGAAAGAGAGACCATATTTCTTCCATATTGGCTTCTCTTCATTGGCTCCCTGTTAAATCCTGAATTGAATTTAAAATCATCCCTTAGTTATGGTGAAATAGCCCTAGACTGCTGGGGACTTCCCATGATGCACTTCTTCTTCACTCACCTGTCTTCAATCTCCATGTGGTTATACTCCACTATTGCATTTAATCATTAGTTATTATTAAACTCTGTTTCTCTCCCATAGTGTGTCTTTTGTCCTGTCTCCCTCTGCTCTCTTCTGTTTCCCCTCACCCCCAACCGGTCACGGCAGATGGCTGCCCCTCCCTGAGTCTGGTTCTGCCGGAGGTTTCTTCCTGTTTAAAGGGAGTTTTTCCTTCTCACTGTCGCCAAGTGCTTGCTCATAGGGGGTCGTCTGATTGTTGGGGTTTTCTCTCTAATATTGTAGGGTCTTTATCCCACAATATAAAGCGCCTTGACACGACTGTTGTGGTGATTTGGTGTTATATAAATAAAATTGAATTGAATTGAAGGTTAATCCACTGATTTGCCTTATTCTTATGATGTAGGAAAACTCCGATTTTATATTTGTCTGAAAAGATATTTTTATTGTGTCAGTGCTGGTGAGGTGACATATAAAAATTAATTGTAGATTTAGGTTTTTAAACCTTTTCAGTTAACAGTTTTGTTACAGAAAAAGGAGCATGAAAAAGTAGGGTTTTTGGGTACTTGTTGCTTTTTAGAGATTCCTCTATTGTTCAATAAAGA
The DNA here is from genome assembly GCA_015106735.1 of Paratilapia polleni. Lineage (NCBI taxonomy): Eukaryota > Metazoa > Chordata > Actinopteri > Cichliformes > Cichlidae > Paratilapia > Paratilapia polleni. The sequence goes on from VUQI01064378.1 coordinate 916, forward strand.
GGTTTTACCACACAGGATTAAAAGCTGGAAAGTAACACGCATAAGACCAAAAACAATTTGTCTTTATGGACTTGAGGTCAACTCTAATATATTGTGATGCCTTTCATAAAGGTTAAACTTCAGTATGTGCCTGCCCTATTGATTCATTGTTTAGTTCTGTTGTGTGCATACTGTTGTGGGTTATTTGTTGTTAAATTTTAAATAAAGATTTCTATAAAACATCGTAACAATTTGTTTTCTGCAGTGTAATCTCTAAAATATGAATTATGAAGCTTTTCTTTGTATCTGATATTGTTTTATATAAATTTTGAAACTGATGTTTTGACTATTGGGATAAGTATGCCTCAGTCTGTATTGTAGTTCTGTTTAGCTGTCTTAGTTTCAGGGCTTTAATCAATAAGACACACAAGATGTTGATGTAGTGTAGCTGCAGGTTCACAGTTCATACTACATGACAATGCAACAGTAAATACATTTAAATGTGTTTGTAGGCCTCATCATTGCTTTGGGTCATCAAATCAGCCATCATTACTAGGTAATTTGATGTAGTTTTTCTCTAGTTAACATTAGCATACAGGTTGACCTGCCGTCTGGTATTAAATATTGTTAGTCTACATTCATTTAATGTTTTTGTACTCTCATGTGAGGTATGCATTGAAGTAATCAACTTAAGTGGTGGAAAAATTAGCCTTTTATGCAAATGTGGGCTTTATTTTTCTTACAGAGAGATATATAGAATGTGAAGGATTTTTTTTAAACTCAAATTTTATAACAATACTTAAATTGGCACTTTTCAGAACCTCAGTTCATCCTTTATCTGAAACAGCGAGTAACACCTGTGGCAAGTGAACCTCTTCATTATATTACTGTGGCCTAACTGGCAGCAGCACTACTCCACCAAGTGATGGAAGGTTTAACAAGATAAAAGCAAAACACATCTGTGACAGTTAGATAATTCATTTCGTTCTCACCAGAAGGATTTAATTTTCTAAACTGTTTACATACTTATGATTCAGCCTCATGTTAGTCTGTAAATAAATGACAATAAATGTGCAGATCCTGGATTCTGGTGTGATTGGTGTTCTTCAGCCTGTGAGTAACCACAGCTCAGTGGGACGATATCCTGAAATCTACAACACAGGTTTTAAACTGACAAAAAAAAAAAAAAAATCTACATGTATAGAATCACCAAGAAAATCTCATACAAAAACACTACAACATATATCCACCATCATCTTTGCTGCTGCTATCCAGGACCTAACATAGCAGTGACCACAGATATTTTTTGAGCTGTTTGAATCTTTGAAATCACCTACCACTTTAAAACAGTTCCTGGGTTTATGTGCTCCCATTCTGTGGCACTAGCTAGAAGCTGAAGTACCCTCAATGCAACTTTATTTACATCTGCAACATGTACACATGATGGGTATGAGAAGAAAAAAGATATATGCAGGCAGAACCATGTGGTGACTCAACTGTCTCCATGGTATCAGCTGGACGGACTGCCAGGCTGTAGCTCATGAAAAAGGAGCTCTTCTGACAGTATTTTTTATTAATCTGCCTAATGACTTCATTAAAAATATAATTAAATGAAGGTGTTGTTCTGTATTATTGCGGCCCACTTCAGCCTCTGGTTGTCACCCTTTGGTTAGTGAAGTCCCATTATGAAGGCTGGAGCTGAGTGTTTTTGGTGTCGCCATCTTGGTTTTTTGAAACCGGATGTAAGGAGCAAGTTGTGGATCTAGCTTTGAAACTGCATGTTCATTGGATGATGAATTGTGATTGAAAACACTTTGCTAAAAAGAACATCATAAGTCAAGAGTCATTCACACAAGTGTTCCTGAAACATTTGTCACATTTGTACTAAATTTCACTCACATATGTGAGCGACATGCTCACAGTGTAGAGCCCTGCTCGAATATATTTGCTCAGATGTGTGTTTTCCTGTCATCACATTAGTAACCTTTTTCTTGTGTCCCTTTGTTCCTTAAGACCTCCCACAGCAAAATGAAGAGTAAGGAAGAGGAGGGTCTGGATGACCAGCAGGTCTGTGACCAGGAGTGGAACTCAAGTGTGGACCAGGAGGACCCAGAGCCTCCACACATTAAAGAGGAGCAGGAGGAACTCTGCATCAGTCAGGAGGGAGAGCAGCTTCTATGAAAGTGTAACCAGGCTCAATTACACCTTGCTGTAACTGGCTGGTCCAAAAAAACCCTTGACTCTGCGTTGTGTAGTAAATGATGGACGGAGACTTGGTTATCTTTTAGTGTTGCCGTTTATTGTCTGGATAAGAACATACTGGTCAGGCAGGTTGGCTCATGGGCACCTCACACACAGCACACTCAGGCTCGGCTCTCATAATCTGGCAACGTTTTAAAACTGCCGGTGGGATTTATCCACTGCCTCTGAGAGAGGGCGCCATTTAGCCAGTGAACTTCCACAAATGCGTAGACAGTACATAGTGGTTATTATGGCAAGTGGAATGACATACAATATAAACACTGTTACAAAAGCAGGAGGCTGAAGACATAGTCGTCTGGACTGGGAAAGAGGGGCTTAGACTGCTGGATACTATCTGGAAACCTGAAATAAAGTTACTGTTATTTTTTTGCAGTCTTTATTTTCTAAAAGGCATTTTCCCCAAATTCTGAAGGTCCTGATTCAGAACTAACAGTTGATCCACTTCATTTATTGATGGGAATAAAATTTCTATTGGTACACTGTGACTGTGAAACTGAAGTAATGTGATCACCTGATGGTTTTACTAGAGAAAGACATCTCACTCTGTTGGAGTTGTTGGAACTGCAGAAATACCAAGTCCACTTGGATTGTACAGCTGTGTTAGTGTTCCAACCTAAGCATCAAAATGGGGAAGAAAGATGATTTAAGTGACTTTGAATGTGGCATGCCTGTTGGTCTGAGTATTTCAGAAACTGTTGATCTGCTGGGATTTTCCAACACAACCATTTTTCCACACAATTGGATAAACAGAAGACAATGGATGGATGGATGGATGGATGGAGCTGATAGGAAGGCAACAGTAACTCAAATAAGCACTCATTACAACCAAGGTATGCAGAAGATCCTCTCTGAATGCACAACACATCAAACCTTGAAGCAGATGAACTACAGCAGCATAAGACCACACCAGGTGCTACTCCTGTCAACTAAGAACAGGAAACTGAGGCTACAGTTCACACAGGCTCATCAAAATTGGACAACAGAAGATTGGAAAAACGTTGCCTGGTATGATGAGTCTCACTTTCTGCTCAATATTCAGACCTTTCGGTCAGAATTTGGTGCAAGTAACATGAAAGCATGGATCCATCCTGCCTTGTATCCACAGTTCAGACCATTGGTGATGGTGTAACGGTGTGGGGGATATTTTCTTGGCACATTTTTGGCTCCTTAGTACAAGCTGACCATCGTTTAAACACCACAGCCTACCTGAGTATTGTTGCTGACCGTGTCCATCCCTTTATGACCACAGTGCACCCATGTTCTTATGACTGGTTCCAGTAGGATAACACACCATGTCACAAAATGTTTCTTTTTTGCACCAAAATGTCTGATAAAATGTGAACCAGATTTTTTTGTTTAGCATTCAGTGTATTTAATAGACAGATGAGAAATTAAAGGTATAACCCAAACCTTTGACCCCTGCACTGAGGGGATCCATTAGATCTGTTACAATGTGATACTTTGCTGCCATTTTAGGGTCCAGTTGTCACAGAGAAAAGTCACTGCAAATCAAGTGTTTATCGGGTGTTTATGAGTGATCACCTTTATCATAAGGTGAAAACATTTTTGTCTTGATGGAAACTGTCTGAGGAGGTCTCATTGAATAGAATGAGTATGAGAAATGGTGTGAATCATAAGCTTCACAGTCACCAGAGCTGAACACCTCTGGCAGATTTTGGACCGACTTAATGGACAGTGCTCTCCACCACCATCATTCTTTTAAAAGAGTGCTGTTCATCATGTGTTTTGGTGACATAACTTCTGCATTGACACGTGCCTACAGTGGGCTTCTGTGATCCTATTGGTAGTCTAGAGTTAGAGTCCACAGTGATTGTAGACTCTGAGCCAATGAGAAGTCGTTACTGTCTACAGTGACTGCAGACTTTCGCGCTGCTGTAGATTTAACTTCTGCAAATTCCCCAAATGCAAGAATCTTGACTGCATAATTTGTGGTAGTGGGGGACTGTGTTTATGCTCTCCCCTTATTGTTGTGCCCAAAAGCAGAGCAATGATGTCTGTGGTGGGCGGGCTGAGCACCGCTTCCCGTTGCCAAGTTTCATGCACATTTGGATGCTCACTTTGCCACTGTAGCTTTCTTCTCTGCCAGTTTGTCCATTGTTGCTGTGCAGCAAGGTCTGGTGTACGCTGTGAAGGTGCGTTTTTAAGGCATACCTGTTATGGCTGCTGGGAAGTAAACGTGGCCTTTTAAATGGGACAAAATGCATTGTGCTCTCTGGGACTGGATTCAGGGATTATGCGTGTTAGGCACCATTAGCCAGAGTACTGCATGTGGAAACCAGTCCCTGTCTCCCACAGCTCTAACTTGCTTTTGTTTGGTTGTAGAGATGATGTGATCAGAAAGATGCTTCTCTTTGGGTATGGTTCAGCTGTGGTTGTGTTGACCCTAAATGTGGGAGACTCAAATGTGTCACTTGTGGTTATGGGGTTTGCTTTTGTCCTTTCCTTTTATAGTATGACAGTGATCTAATATTACAGGTGAGAATATTCACAATTGGATCTAAGTACCAATTTTGGCACATATCCCCATTTATGATTACTCTTTCATTTAAGCCTGTTTTTTCAAGATGGTCACTGTCTCTTATTTTTGGTAAATTCAATGAGATGTGGCCTTTTTGAATGATCTTAGTGTCAAACCATACATGTTTGAGGATGTAAAAGTTTAATTTAGAAGTCTGAAATTAATCAGAAGCTTCTTTGTGCCATATTATATAATATTTTATTTTATTTTATTTTATTTATTTATTTATTTATTTTAAATAAGCTGATAACAGGGATGTAGGAATGTAGGGATGCAGTATTAGAGGTAGTGCTGTTGTTTCAGCCACAGTCCCCGAATGGACCCCTGGCACTAATCTTTACTTCTTAACCACAGCAGTACCCACGCACCTGGATATTGGTTAGCTCACATGCTGAACTAGGTGAAGGCAGAACAGGGAGACTCTGATGTTGTATGCTAGAGCCTGACATAAGAAGGAGGTTAACCTGAGTAGCTCGAACAACTAATTTAGGATATTATAGAAGGTTACTAGCAGACTGGCTGTCAAAGCACAACCTGCACGCGGTTGTGACATCAATGGTGTAAAACTGCGTGGGGTTTAGTGTTAGCTAAAAAGAAAAACACTTAAGTGCTGATGCACTGAGTGTTAAAGCAACAGAAGGCCACAGTAAATGTTGAAGAACCAGCCATGAAGGTCAAGAGTTTGAATGCTTCCTCTGTGAAAAAGCTCCAGTGTCTGAAATGAGACAGTGTCTCTTAACAAAAGGCTGAATAAATTACCAAAAAGCTAAGTGATGGAAAATGTTGCAATGGAACTGAACTATCATGTTGACTGTTTAACTGATCTGTACAACACAGAGGGAACCTAGATAAGAAGACAGGAGCAGGAACCCACATTTTAGGAGCTTGGCTACCCAAAAGCATTTTCTAAACTGATCATTTACTTAATGGAGACAAAACCAAATTCTGAGGGTCCTGCAGTCTTCTGACTTGTTGATATTATTCAGCTGTACTGGCAGCTGGAGGAAGTGGCACCTGATATCACTTGCAGCTGACAGAAGGGCATATTGCTGGCAGAAATACCAGAACTGGAAGCTCACAAGCAGGGATGAGATGTCCCTTTGGCCTTCCAGGCTTAGCGTTATCACAAGACTGACTGCAGTTAAGCTGTTATTCCTTGGTAAGGCAGCCAAAATATTGCCAAGGCACATGCTCAACCACATGTCACATGTGATGGGACCTTTCATGATGAATGTATCAAGCCTTCTGCAGCTTATGGCCATCAGCGAACACAGGACTGATATTTGATGCGTCAAATACCTATTTTGCATTTGCTCAGCTACTGCAGTGCAACTGGTATGCACGGTACAAGGAAGGTGCACCAACACACAGGCACTCAAAAGACCAAGAAACTCCATTCACTGAATTAAGGTTAACCAAGGGAATTAAGTCAGTCAGCAATGTGGCTGCCAATAATGCCAAGTCTCGTAGAGTGGTGATGGACCAAGGAATGTGATCAGTGCAGAACCAAGCTTTCACCTACTGTAGAGAGCTCTCAGCAGCTGAAGTGTGGATCCAAATCTGAATCTTTGGTCTTACCTGCAGAGGACTGTGCAGCTGCAACCATCAGGACAGGACACATTTGAAGAAATGCTCCAATTATGAATTTAACACATAATAATTAGCTACATTTGATCAATGGAATGTTTCAATTTGCTGTTTCTGTTTCTGTATGTAACAAAATTAATGTAGATAAAGGACCATACTTATCAACTGTGTGTTTGTAAAATATGGAAGTAACTTCTTAAGTTCTTTAAATATTCCTACATTGTCTTGATAAATGTTTCCTTGTAATTATACAATTTTGGGATTTAAATTGCATCACATTTGCTAAAAACTAAACAAAGAAGCTCTAAATAAGTTTCTAAGTTGTCAGTTTGATTTCTCCATAGTCAAAAACACAGAAATCAAGAGCAAAACCTCTCAAATGAATCCAGTGGCTGGTTCTGTCGTAGAATAGCTGTTTCCTGTGTTGGAAGTTGTGGCCATCTTGAAAATGGTAACCAATTTGAAAATTCAAGTGGCTAATGGGATTTTTCAAATAAATGGCTCCGGAAGGATAAACGTACAAATTTTGGTGCTTGTATCCACTTTTGAAAGATTTTACAGTTATCTGCTACACTGTTATTGCTACACTAAGCAAGGATGTTTGTGGTGGACATGGTCTTAGGCTGGCTGAGCACCGCTATCCACTGCCAACTTACATGAATGTTTGGATACTCACTTGCTGCTGTTGGTTTCTCTTATGTCAGTTTCTCCATTGTTGTTGTGCAGCAAGGTCTGGTGTATGCTGTGAAGGTGCATTTTAAGCCATACCCTGGGAAGTAGGTGTGGCCTTTTAATTGAGGAAAAGTACATTGACTTCTCTCTGGGATTGGATTCAGGGGTTATGCGTGTTAGGCACCATCAGCCAGAGTGGTGCATGTGAAAACTGGACCCCTGTCTCCCACAGAAGCAAGACATACTTGCATATTGAGTGTGCTGACCTGTGCAAAACCAGTAAGTTAGTGGTGTGTGATACTGCAGATTTTTGGTATCAATTTGATACCAAGTAAATACAGGGCCAGTATTGCTGATACCGATATGTTAGAGTTATAAATGGAGTTTATGTAGGTAGAGCAGTGTGTCATGATTTATGAGATTAATCATCAACAATTTACAAATTTCAAATACATTTTAACGAACACTAAGTCACTGTGATTTTTACTCTTCACAATAATTAGTTAACACAACCCAATATAGTCTATAGTTAATCAGTCTGCTAAAGTAACAGCTACGATGGCCAGTAACACTTTAACATTAACTAACGCTGAAGAGCTGACACCAGTCATGACTGAAACATTACTTTCACCACTATATGAGCTACCTGGTTATTCTTTGTCTCTCTGAAAGGACTATGACAGTGACGTCTGACTCTGTGCCGGGGGTCTGGGTCTGTCTGAGGGATTTCTCTCCTCCTCTCTTCGTTTCTTTTGCGGATCGATCCACTCACCCCTACTGTAAGTGCAGCTGTCTTGAACATATGATCTGTATCAGTGGATGAACTGTAGTCTTAATAGACTGCTTCTTCCAAGATATAGAGTCTTCCACCTTACCTGGAAGTGCAATCTTGTGTTTTACACAAAACACAACATTGCAAGGCTTAAAGCTGCTTTTGCCAGGTATGGATGTCCCAAAGTACTTGTCACAGAAAATGACTTACAATTCTCATGTCACAAATTTGCTCAGTTTGCATGATATTATGATTCACACATGTTCCCACAAAGCTCTGTTGGCTTACAGGGCCACTCCATTGGGTCATGGAAGCTCTCTGGCCCAGCTACTGGGGAGGAGAATTAGGACACCAGTCCCAGTCTCCCTAGGACAGCTACAACCAACTATCTGGAGACTTTCAGAGAAAAGGATGCAGCTATGAAACTGTGCCAGAAACACACCTTCAACCAGAGACATTACACACAAAACCTGCCTTCCCTTCAGCCTGGACAGCAAGTATGGATCACATCCACACGTGCTACAGGGACTATTGTGGGTCAAGCACCAACACCATGCTCATATGAGATGACGACTCCTTCCCACCTGAAGGAGGTGCCTGCACCTTCAGCGTCAAGTAACATAAAAGTGACAAAGTCAGGAAGGCTGTCCAAGGCCCTAGACAGACTGGACATACTCAGCAGATTCAGGCAGAGAGAGAAAGAGACAAATGTTAATGAAGGAAAATATGTTAAAGGAGATGTTAAAAAATAGTTGAAACCTAATGTTCTGATAGAAAATGTTCTGATCATGGAAATAAATGGAAAAGGGCTACAGAATGCCCTCTGTAGGTACTTGTACTTTCCTTTAGTCCTACAGTTGTATACTTTTAGGGCTTTGAAATTAAACTGAGTGAAATTGGAAAGCCATGTTTATGAATGCATTTCATACGCCTAATTTTGAGTTAAAAGTTAAACCTTCAACAAAAAGGGGGAGATGTAAAAGCATGATGAGACCACAAGATGGCACACGGGTGTGTAAGACAAGAGGGGAGAAGAAGGATAAAGATGTTGTCTAACCTGATTGTTTCCGACGATAATGGAGGAAGCTGTGTCAGAGGTCAGAGATAAACTTCACGACATTCTAAGAGAGAAATGGACAAACATCTCACTGACAGTCACTGAAGTGGATGTTTTACTGTCAGATCCACAAGTAGAGCCAAAGACCAGAGCTGGATTCTTAAAATATTCATGTGAAATCAATTGCATCCAAACAGAGTACATAGATATCTGTTATTATCAGAGGGGAACAGGAAAGCAACATTTATAATAAAAAAAACAAAACAAAAACCAAACAGTCTCTTACTAAACATCCAGACAGATTCACTATAATGTGGTCGATCCTGAGTAGAGAGAATCTGGGAGGTGGGATGGAGCGGGAATTTTTTAAAACCAATTATTTAATCCAATAATTAAATAAAGAAGATTTTTGATTTGTTGAACCATCAAGTTACTCCACATTTTCCAGCACTGAAGTGTTTTAGGATATTTGTAAACTGGAATCTCTTCTCTCCCATCTTCGCATGGTCCCTGAATGCAGCATCAGTGTTACAGGTTGTGACTCCTGTGAAAAAACTGACACAGTGTGATATTACAGAGATTTAAATCTCTCTTTATTGATGTTGTTGAAGCTGCTGAAGGCTCAGTGAAGTTTTTACATGTCTTCCTGCAGGTTAACAACTGAAGTCTGAAAACTGATGCACAACACAAGAGGGCGCCTTCATCCTGCTAACAGGGATGTAGTGGAGGTTAAAGCACCTCAGCTCAGTTTGTCCACATGTTTTACATTCTGCCATGTTTTAGGCTGATTAAACCCTTTATAATAAAGTGCATTGTGTCATAAATCATGGTAAACTGTATCAAACCATCATTAGTTTGTCTCTTATTTAGTTTGTATCATCTAACTTTGTAAAAACATTTTCTTCAGTTTCAAGGTTTAACATGAGCACAGAAAACTTTAATAAAATGGTAAAAAGAACTTCCTGCTGATGTTTTGGTTTTTACTTGTCTGCAGAGCCTCCAGCATGATTAAAATATTCTGGCTGCTTTTGCACTAATTTTAGTTTCTGTTAGCAGGGAGTTCATATTGAGCTCAGTGTGTTTGATTTTACTTCAAACTGATACTTCAGTGTGAACACCTTTCTTTACATCTATCAATGACGCATCAATACTTCTCTGCTGTGATGACAATAAAGCACCCGTGTGAGTGTGACGTATGAAAGGCAGAATGTGTTAAGCATGCTTTGATGGACTGCTCCAGCTGTGCTGCAGAAAGAAACCTTATACATGAAGATCTGTCAGGGATGGACTTTACAGACTATTCCTTAAAGTCAATACTCAGCTTGGATCATTGGAGAACCATAAATTCTGTATCCGGGTTGGGAGAGAGAGAGATGGAGAGGACAACAGAGGGAGAACAGACAGGGGGGTGAGTGTTTTACAGTTAAAAACAAACAAACAAAAATATATAACAATTGCTAATATATTGTTTACTGTATTGACAAAGGTCCTTCCTAATATTTGTAACATAAAACATTACAGGGATATGGGGAATAATAACAAATAACAAATGTTTAAAGTGACAAAGAAGAATACAGATGAGATGAAAAGGACAGCAAATGTTTTTATTTTACAAAGTGACAGTTTGTTTTCTTTTTTTATTTACTGAGCAGTGAGTCCCTGCTGGTGCTGCTGGACATGGATAGGCTGCTGCAACAAAGACCCTCCTGTCCTCTGTCAGTGGGACATTATCTGGGAGAGTCTTCTTCTACTATCCATCACACTATTTATCAGCTGGGTTTGCACGGCTGACTCCATCAACATTTGCCAATACAAAAGACTAACTCACAGTCTCATTTTGACACTAAACTGTTCACAAATGTTTGACAAAACCTTTTATATATACTGGAATCCTATTTTTTATTCATTCTTTTACTTGCCTGTTAAAAACAGTGATGCATGGTGAAGTTCCAGCCAGAAGAAAAACACCAGGGTTTAAAGAGTCTCTGTGCCTGACTGAGAAGGTCCAGCAGCACTGCCAGAGCCTCCCTGCACAGCCAGAATCGCTGAGGTTTATCCTGCAGTGCAGGCTGTGACCTGCTTAGGGAAACAAGGGAAAAATTAATGGAACTGTGGACAGCTTTGACTGATAAGGCTTAAAGCTAATCTATTTATCTATCTATACTCCATCTTTTTACTTAATGTCAAAAATATTTTTGTCATCAAAGTGTGATTGTGGCTGTGTTCTGAGGTGGAAAGCTGTATAAAGTGTGTATCAGCAACAAAATATAGTTGACATGAAAAATAAATGTTAAAAATGTGAGACGTTTGTTGCTTTTTGGATGAACTAAGCTGTGTTTTTTTAAAGGACACAGCTTAACAACCTTGGTTTAAGTGGCCATGGTCGTCTCTCAGCCTCAGATACCGATGAATCATCTCAACTTTCTGTCACGGTTGCTAGGCAACAGGAGCAGCGCGTCATAGGCTCGACCGTCTCTTTTAAAGCGGCTCGGTTCGTCCTTCACGGCCTACAAAGGATGCAGCCCCTGAAGTGGGACACAGCTTTGGGCTGTTCAAGGCCTGTGATGGATGCTAGCTTCATGTGTGATGTGCAGTTAGCTGGAAGACTTTGGTTTGGTGGCGTGACGGAGAAATATTTCAGTGACTGAAGCAACAATGAGAGTTTATCAGGGACAGACTAACTGCTGCTGCTGAAGAAACCTGCTCAGAGGTTAAAAAACCGATCGTCCAGTATGAGGAGATCAGACTGCTGGATACCAGCCGGAAACCCGAGATAAGCTTACACTGAATAGGTATGTAAAACTGTAACGGTCTCAGTGAACTAACACAGGAATACGACTCATGTAGGACCAGAATCAGAG
>VUQI01064379.1:2417-14703 GCA_015106735.1 Paratilapia polleni
ATAATAAAAATTTTTAAAAAAAAAAAAAAAAAAAATATATATATATATATATATATATATATATATATATAAATAAAATCTTACCATGCAGCGGTAAAATCTTTTTTATTTATTTATTTTTAGAAAGGATGCTTTAAAGCAGGTGTCTCTATGCAACTGCATTGTTTCTGAGGGTTGAGGATCCCATGGGCTCTAACTACTTGGCTTGTCTTTTTTGTGTGTAGTTCGAGTTTTTAATCGATTTTAATTTGTCAAAAGTTGGCCATGCAATTTGGTATATTGTGACGGTAAAGTCTTATACAGTCTACAAATCTCTTCTTTCTGTCTTTTTCAGGTGGCAAATGGACATATGGTGGTAAGTTTGATAATATTTTAAGCACAATTTGTCAGCTATATATATAATTTGGTAAATTGTGGTAACTTAATATAGGCTATAATATAAAATATATAACTTGGTAGCTTTTGGTGATTTAAGCAACATTAACAGAGCGTTTTTATTTGATATAGCACTTTGATAGAGGCAGTAACTGTTATAGAGAAGACATTATTGTTGCTTTGCCTCCTCAACAAGTGAAGTGTCAAACAGGAAAGCAAAAGTGGTGACAGTGTGGTAACCACCATACAAAGCCACTGCTTTTGTTTGTGATGAACAGAGAGTGACTCTGCACATACAACATTTCATTTGTCTTGTGCCTTAAGCTCTATAGAGAGGGACTTCTTGAACCATGTCTATCTCTTACATAAACCACTCACAGTGTGCCCTCTTGTCATTATGTTACAAACTTTAAAAATGTCTTGCATTTAGGGGCTGAATGTTAAAACAAAATGTTGGCAAGTGAAGCAGTGAAAAGTCACATTGTTTGTCTTGACAGTTTTTTTTTTTTTTTTTTTGGAGAGATATTAAGCACTCTGTGGTAGAAAAATCACTGGTCAAACCTTCTCTTCTCTTGCAAAGACACCTTTACCACTGGCAGTAAAGAATTCAGTACAGTAATTTATGGTCAAATTAATATAGTTAGAAGAAATCATACTTATTGTCAATTTAGACCTCTCATAGATGCTGATCCACTCTTTTAACTGTAGCAGTGGCTTGGCATTAATGGAAGTGAAAGGCATTCTGTTGATTTTGCCTACATAGTCATCCGTCTACTTAAACTGACAATGAAAAATTAGGATAATGTCTATCTTATACGTCAGTACAGAGCACTGTGCCAATGTTTCTTGGTGATTCAGCCTTCCCTACAAGAAGCTGTGCAAACATACGTATGTTCCAGAAATATGCCCAATACATAAATATGCATTAAATACATTAACATACATTAAATGCTAATGGCTTTGTCATAGTAGTCAGTAGTCTGTTAGTAAACTGGTAGCACTTTCTGTTGATGGTGCCACAGCTGAGTCACACAATTTATCTCCACCTCAACACTCCACCCTCTGGCAAAGTGAGTCTTTGCACGGGAGTAAAATAAATGAGGGTAACGATGACTGTTGTAGTTTTCTCACCCTGCTCTTCTACCAGTGTAATGTTGAAAAGGTTACTCAGACAAGCCTGTAAAAATCTTATAATTTACGATTCCTTTTACATAGAAATTACCCACAGCCATGTATGTTCTACCAAGTACTGCCTAGGGACCACCAAAGGCCACTAAACATCCTATATTAAAGGGCAGCCAGCATCAAAGTAAAACACAAATGAAGCAAACAGTGTGTAACAGAAAAAGCAACATAAGACTAATTTTTTCTCTTAGCTAGAGAAGGTTTACCTAGATTGAACTTTGAGCTTTGCATCAAACAAGTATTCAGTGATTTTACAGCTTCACTTGAAGCCTTCTGGCATGTCTTATACAATCAATCCACATTTTTCTGACAGGGGGGTTGGGGGCAAGCTTCATGCTGCGTCATTCATATTTAACCATGGTCAGCTGGCATATGGTGACTGGTGAATCTTAAGATGAATGCTGAACAGATAATGAATTAGTGGCAAGTGTGCAGCCAAGATGAGAGCGTACGCATGCCATCTTCCATTTTGTCACAACTACGCTATTTCAAATGTGATAGAGTCCATTCATTGCAAAATATTAGCCTCACTTTCATGTTTTAAAAGCTCAACGTGGATGCTTACACTTCAGTCAACAAAATATAAGAATTCAAGGGCTTCCTGAGTTTCTTTTCAGTTAATTTCTTACCAGTTTTTTTCACTATTGCATTATTTTAAAGCCCACTGTTGCCTCATTGCCTTGGAAGAAACATTTTTGAGAGATGCCCCAATGAAACTGAGGTCACTTTGTAAACTGCATGACTCAACTGTAAATGTGGCCATGTTCAGTGTCTTGTGCTTTATAGAAACCTCTCATTTGGAGAGAGACAGCATTCTCACTGCGTGGCTCTCCCTGCAAACGACAGCCTGGTTCTCCCTCTCGCTGCTTCAGAAAGGGCCAAGAGCAGAGCCACAGGCCTCCCTCCTGCCACCTTGTTTATAGGGAATAACTCATTTGGACTAAAGATAAAACGTTCAGTACACCCAAACAAACTTTGGCCCTCTTTGGAGCCACCAATTGTTCAGTGTCACACTGTGGAACATTTTGCTCATTATACAATTCAAGTTTAGTGTTTTAAAACGATCCCTACTATTGTTCTCAGGTGAAAGCACACTTTTTAGACTGGAATATATGTATTAGTACTGCACAGTGCATTGAAATTTGAAAATTACATCTTTTAAGGGTTATGTTGTTGCAGGGCCAGAAGGACAGGACCACTGGCCTGAGCATTATCCGTATTGTGGTGGCGCTTTACAGTCGCCAATAGACTTCGAGTCAGATCTGCTAAGATTCGATCCGACTTTACGTCCAATTGAGGTTGTAAACTACAACCTGTCTCCAAATGAGCAGCTCACTCTTGGAAATAATGGACATTCTGGTGAGTATACATCAACACCATTATCTACAGAATATGTATTGATGTACAGTACTTGAAATGTAATGTGTACTTACACTCATCATAAGTAACACAACTGTGTATCAACCTGAGCAAATATGTAAGTGTATCATGCTTTGTTTGGCCTGAAATCTAGAAGTTCTTCAAATCAAAGTGACTAGTCTATGTATTCATTAAAATGGCCACATATAAACGTGGAGACCTAATTTCTGGGTCAAACGTAAGAAAATGATAGACAGATCTTCTTTCTACATCTGCCACAGCAATTTTCTATAATCCCTCTCTTATTATCTTAACTGTCTGGGAAAATGTGAGCAAAGACTAGTCGTCTCGTCTGCCTGTGCTGGGACCGATGCATCTTAATGAAGGAAAGCAGTTCCAATTTAATATGCAATATCTATTTATAACACAGTAAATATAGCAATAAGTACAAAGACCACAATGCTTATGTGCCATAAATGTTTTGATCATTTAAGGAGGGGAATATTATTATTCGACACAATTACAGTTTGTTGAAGATTTGAAAGTGAGGTGAACCTATGCAATAAACTGTATACTGCAGGACTTGTTAGATAAGTTTCTGTCATGTTCCCTTAAGCATCATGTGAAAACTGCTATATTAGGAATTTTAGTGACAATCATGGCATAGCTGAGCATGCACGTCATGTCTGCCGAATGTTGGTAAGGATGTATTGCTGTTAAATCTGCATAACTAAACTGTTTTCCACTGACAGAATGGAAATACCAGAGAAATGCTTATGTGTGCATACCTGATGGACCTCAACACCACAAGCTGAGTGACATCATCAGTGTGATGTGTGTTTTTAATAGGCTGACAAAGCTTTTTCATATGTAAGCATGCGTCATACACTGACGATCATCTGGAATGCACCTTGCGTCACTCTGCTATGAATTGTTTTAAATGCAGCTACACCACTTTGACAGCACAGAGTGGGGGCATGCTGACCTCCTCAGTTTAGATTAAGTTAAAGCTGATGTTTCATGATGCCCCAATGCTAATTGATGCAACCATGACTCTTCTCTTTGATGTGTGCTGGGATTTGATTTCTTTTGATTCACAGTGCAACTTTCAGTGCCCCCCAAGATGCACATCTCCAGCCTGCCTAACCGTTACACTGCAGCTCAGCTCCATTTCCACTGGGGCTCCTCAAGTCGGCCTGCAGGTTCTGAGCATACAGTGAACAGTAAGCAGTATGCAGCAGAGGTAAACAAAGCAAACAGCACTTCTCACTACCCAGTTTTGGCTTCAGAGATGGTAGAGGAAACACATTTACACTACTACCATACCTGAGTACAATTTCAAGGTAGTTGTTCTTGAGTATTTCAGTTCTTTTGCTACTTTATACTTCTACTGCACTGATATACTACTTTTTAATTACTACTCGATCAGTTTGCAGATCACAGTTTATACAAAATTCAACTCCACCGACAAGTTCTTGTAGCAATGGGAGAAATTACTCTTTTTGGGGACACAGTTTTTTATGATTCCAATCACGTAAAATATTCATTCAGATTGTTTCACCAACTCATTCACTTTTCTGGTAGCATGAACAGTGTTAAGCAGTAAGCTAAATATCAGCCATAAGTAATGCCACTAAAGCACAGGTTTCTCATTCTGTCACAACCAAGCAGTAGCCTATCTGAGTTTCTCCTTCACCCACTCACCTACCATCTCTCAGTCACTCCTTCGTCTCTGCCGTGTCTCAGCTACCAGTCTTACTCCCAGCTCAACAGTCTAGCTCAACAGGTAGCCTCTCCCATCCACCTTCTCACTCGTCTGGCATGTATAAAAAGAGGTAGCTTTTTCTTTGTAGGTAAATACCTTCAGTCCTGGGTAGATTCCAGTGAATCAGCTTACAGCACACACTTACATTACTCACTGGCTTTGACTGGCTATAGTCAATGAGAAAAGCAGCTTTCAGTTAGCATGTCTGAGGTGGACGAACAAACAAATACGTGCTAGCGAAGTGAACATGAGTAAATAGTGCAAGTGTAAAAGTTTTTGTGAATGTCACACTAAGTTCTTGTATAACTTATGATATAACTGGACATAATACACACATTTTTGTAAGATACAAATAAAAGCTGTAAGACTGTCAGATTTTCTCTACATGATTTTTTAGGCCAAAAGAATTTACAATATTAATATTACTGTGACATCCATAATTAATCTGAACAAATATTCTAAAGCTATAAGTCAGATTTATCTTTAACTTTATTGTTTACCATGATAGTACCATACGCTGTATCGTTTTGAAGTCTTAATTTTAAGGTTTTGGCTGCTGCCGTGTTGGTTTCTTGGAATCAGAAGTTAGCATGTTTGGATCAGAGGGTGGAGTGAAGTTATTGGCTAAAGCTATCTTATTTGGTCAAATTATGCTTCTTAATGCTGTAAAGTTGGGCTTTTAAACATGGGAGTCTATGGGGATTGGCTTTCTTTCTGAACCTGCGCCTCAAGTGGCCACTAGACAAACTGCAGTTTTTGACTACATTTTTCAGCTCCAGATGTTGAACTTTGGGTAATATCCAGTTACGTTAAATCTTCTTCTCCTTCTTCTGTTTTTATACCAGGTGCAGTACTACCATCTACTATATTGGAGTGTCAACTAGATAGTTACTCGTGCTGATTTATTTACAATATTATTTGTGTATTATAACATACATATTTATATCAGCATTTCCTGTTTAAATATCACAGTTATTGCCAATACTGGATTAACACAACATGATATTTCTTCTGTCAGCACTTAAATACAACATTAGCTGGCTCTGTTTACTTAAATAGGTCTTACCCTTATCTGCACTTACAAGTGACAACTGTGGCTTCAAGCAAAGCCTTAATACTTTATGACTTAAACATGTGACATTTGACTGGCAGGGGAATCAGAGGCACTGATGCCCTTCAAAGTTGATGATGCTAAAGCTTAAATTTAAAAAGCTTTGCATCTGCAAGTCACTGTTGCAGTTTGTTGACACTGTTGCAAACATTCAGTTTACACCTACTTTCAAATGGTGTCAGACTTCTTGTTGTGCATCATCCATTTTAATGTGTCATGAGCTGCAAAGTAAAATTAGATGTATAAAAAAAAGACATGTTGTCTTTAAAGCCTCACTGCTGAATTTATAGAAGACACCATTGTATTTTTTACCAAAATAAATCCATCGCTGTACAAATCAAATCAACATATTTGCCATTTAGTTGCACATACTGAAAGGCAGAAAAAAGTCTCAAAATGTACATGACTGTATTGTATGTCAGTGTCTTACTTCAGAAGGGTTTTGGGGGTTGGAGTACCAGACTATTATATGCTGTGGTTTTGAACTACTTCTCTAAATGAGTGGCTGTCTGTGCTATTTAATGTGTGAAGCCTTGTAAGCAGTTTTATAGTTTATAAAATAGTTTGTCAGATTTACTTTGTACTTTAAGTAAAGAAGCTGATTTGACAGTAAAGTTTAAAAGCAGGTGAAAATGGACTACTGTTTTATGTAATTTGGTATTATTTGAATTACAGTGGGTAGATGCAGAAACGACTGCAACCTGTGTTCTTTTATGTGAACATGCTCCAGCTGCTGCACAGCCACATTTAAGGTGCTGTGGTTTGACCTGAGTTTCTGGGTGGACACGTCGAAAACATGCATCTTTTCAAGTCTCTCCAGACTCCAGAACCACAGTTCCTTGATGACATGTTGTGTTGGAGGCATGGAATGATGGGAAATTGAACATTTCCCTGAAATAGTGAAAATGCTTACCTTAATTCTCAAGACAGAACAAAGTATGTAAATACAACTACATCATATTTGGCCAGAAGGGCTAACAAGCCTTTAGGTTGTACTGAATTCAGAATACCCTCTGCTGTAGATAATCCGGTTTAAAATACTTTCTTTTTGTTATTTTTTTCCATTGAAGTTGGCATTTTATGCTCTCGGAATACCTCCAGTTATGTAAAATTGAACTAACATCTACTCACTGCATGAAACAGCTGATACTAGTGATAACGGTTAGCATTCAGATAAAAAGGAGGAAATAGAGAGAGCAGAGATGTTATAATGACATGATATATCCTCCTTCATGCTCACCCAAAACTAAGTAACAGTTTAAACATGAGGTAGTCATTATAACCTACTTTAAGGTAGGATTTATCACAAGGCTGTTGCAATGATGCAGTGGTATACATAATAAACTGGCAGTGCATGTGTCATTTTCTTCTGTTAAAATTACCTCAGCAACTACCCACTATTGGCATGGTGTCAGAGATGTTGTCTTCCTCCAGTTCCTCATAAAAGCTTGTTTGTTACTCACTATTGCTTTAAAAGGAAATAAGTGACAAAGTACCCTTTATTCAAACATGCGTTTCTGTAAACAAACATATTTCTGAAAAATATGAGATAAGATCTACATAAAGTAACTGCTCACTTTTAGTAAGATACAGCAAGGAAGCAAAGCCGACATTCACAATTTTTTGTCTTTTTACACATGCTGTTTTGTTTTTCCTCATAGGATCTTGACATATTCTTCTATTCCTTCACAGATGCATGTAGTACATTACAATTCAGACAAGTATCCCAATATTTCTGTGGCTGTAGACAAATCTGATGGTCTGGCTGTGCTGGGTGTGCTGATTGAGGTGAGACCGTGTGGACTCTGTGAAGTGGAAAAAGTGATATGTGAATTTCTTTTATGTAGAACCATCTAACTGTGTTTTCTATACAGGTTGGGATGTTCAATCCAACCTTTGAACACTTTCTAAAGTTCATAAATAGCATTAAATACAGAGGTAAGTCCAAAGTACTCATTTTTTATTTGAAATTTCTCTTGCAGTGTTGCAACGCTAAATATAAGTTATGTACAGTCAACAATGGCGCCTACCTTAGTGGTGCACAGCTATTTAAAACATAAACTGTAGCTTTAGTTCATGATTCTTTATTTAGGATTGAGGTCTGAATCATTCTTCTAACAGTAATGAATTTTACACTAACATAAACAAACAGTTGATTTCTGTTTTTTCATTTCAACTGTCAGATGAGAAAGTCAAGGTGCCTGGTTTCAACATCAGAGCCCTGCTGCCTGAGCGTTTGGATGAGTATTATCGCTATGACGGCTCACTGACGACTCCCCCGTGCTATCCGAGTGTCCTGTGGACAGTGTTCAGGAATCCTATAACAATTTCCCGCAAACAGGTGCTTCAACAGTTTAAGTGAATTTTTTAAGTAGACTTAATATTAGAATAAAAAACCAGATGTCACATTTTTTTTGAGATGTGTTAATGCAGGGTCCTTTTCACATTTAAACTTTATTGATGTGGAAAAACCTTTGTGCTAAACTTGCTTTTTGTTTTGTTGTGTTTTATTTAGTTTTTGACTCTAGCAACAACGCTCTACTCCTCCCATGCCCAGGACTCAGCCCCTATGCCACTGAATAACAACTACAGGAAAACACAGCCTGTCGACAGTCGACTTGTCTTGGTATCTTTTAAAGAAGGTAGGTATGGTCTTCAAAACTGCTTTGCTTCATTACTGGAGCATGAGTGAAAAGGTCATATAAATGACATGGCTGCTGTGCTGCTTTAAAAATGGCTAAAAGACATGAATAACTTGTGGGCATTTATTCTCCTGGAAAGCACACGGCTGTCACGCTGGCTTTGGCTTGTATGGTATCACCTGCTTGTGGCTGAGGTTTGATGCTGATCATTTTTAAATTTGATCAACCCTGATGAGCTTGTTTGAAAGTAGGCCATCCTTTAAGACATATTAAATTAGCCACCCCTCCAACATACTGAGAACATCTGCAGCCCTTAAATTGGTCTCTACAGTCTTACTTTTATGTGGTTGCTTGGTTTACCACAATGTATGGTATTTAGGTCCATATTGTGTGGTACGAATGTGCATGTTTTCCTCATTTTCAGAGCTCCCATCTCAGAGCTATGCTTTTCTAACGAGACATGTTGTGACATGGCAGTGTGAAATCCCATGCTATGAGCTTCTCATGAGTGCCATTTAGCAGGCAGCGGCTTGTGCTTTTACTGTATAGCTACATGCAGCGCTGTTGCATGCTGGGCTTGAAGGCCCATCGTCGTCCAAAGGAGTATCCCGCTTGTTGGGATGTTTAACAACATTGGCTCTGTGTCTGATGCAGGCAGAGGACTGCTTGGTACTCTTACAGTCACATCTCCATTCATGAGGAAGCATATCATTCAGCAGCTGCTGGTTGGCGACTTAGGAGACCTGGCTGATGAAGGGCTGTATAAGCTCCTACCAAGTGGTTCAGAGAAGCTCCATGCTGGCAAGAAGAAAGACCTCAAAACTCAGCAGAGTGAGAGACTGACCAAATCCAAACAACAAACGTTTAATCCATCCCTTCGGAAGAAAAGCCAGACCAACCGCTATGTGGGAAAGTTTGGGCTGGCTGAAAACACACTGAGCTACGTCTCACTGGAGCAGAGAGTTTTCCATCATCTCAAACAGTCCCACGCTGAGAATCAGCTGGTTCAGGTTCTCAGAGATGCAGTTTTCCCTGATCTTAACTTCAAAAGCTACCTAGAGTGTAAGTCAGACTTAGCTCTCCCTACTGTCAGGCACATTCTCCAAGGACGGCCAGTAGATGAGGCTCTTGAGTTAAATCGCTCTCTGACAAAAGCCTTGACGAATCAAAGAAAGGCTTCCAAGACTTCCACAGCAATAAAGAAGAGTGTACCAATGACACAATATAGCAGTCATTCCCCTGCTACCATTCCCAGGAAACCACACAGCCAGGGTTATCCACATCCTTGGCTTTTGCCAATGGAGTGGGAAGACTAAAGAGATTCCTGGCATTGTTGAGACTCACATTGTCACTTTCTGTAGGAGACATCAGTTGTGTGTCCCACAATGAAAGCCAAATTTTCAAGTCGCGTCCTAGCGTCTTTTAACCAATCTTTGCTTAATGTATGTAATATTAAAATATCCTTTCCAGTGTGTGCACATATTTTTAATTCTCAACAACTTTAATTCTCAACAACTTTCTCAACAACAGTTTTTCTTTATTTACTGCTGTTATTGTTTTGTTTTTGTTTTTTGGGGGGGGGTTTTCTCACAAAATCAATCAGATGCATAACCAGTGATCACCAGTGACTATGTCAGTATGTATATTTTTGTCCTGAAAATATTATTATATTTTAATATTAGGGCTTTGGGTGTATTTTCTTATTTTTTGCCTGGCTGAACAATGCTTTTAAATAAACTTTAACAAATCACAAATGTCACGTGTGAAAATCTTTATGTATCAACTTATATGAAGGGGAGATGCCAAGGAATGTTTCTAGTGTTTTACTGGATGCCAAGCTCCGTCCTATGGTATGGTAATTTTGGAGCTAAACTAGTGATTATTGTGTTACACAATGCAGAGATGTGGGTAAACAAAAAGAATTTTTCTAGAGGTAATGTAGTTTTCAGTTCTTTGCAGGATCACAGAAGGTTGGTTGGTTTTTACATTTAACTCCTATATTTATACAGAAGAGTAAAGCATGAAAGATTTTCAGTTGCACATTTTTTAACAGAAGTAGATGCTAAAATAGAAGAAACTGTCAGTACCTTAGCCAGCTATTAGACTACATTATGCTGTACTGAGTTTCTTTTGCATGCATTGAAAAAGGAGAGTGTACTTACTAGCATCTTCAACTCTGCCACCTCCAGCTCCACCTCCTGTCTTTTTGTTAGTGCCACCGTCTCCAAACCATACATCATAACAGGTCTAACTACCATCTTGTAAACCTTCCCTTTCACTCTTGCTGCTATCCTTGTCACAAATCACCCCTGACACTCGTCTCCACCCACTCCACCCTGCCTTCACTCTCTTCTTCACCTCTCTTGTGCACTCTCCATTGTTTTGGATGGTTGACCCCAGGTATTTAAACTCATCCACCTTCACTATCTCTACTCCTTGCATCTTCACCACTACACCTGCCTCCCTCGTATTGACAAATAATTTATGTATACAGTATATATATATATATATATATATATATATTTTTTTTTTTTTTTTTTTTTTTATTTTTTTTTTTTTTTCTTTTTTAATTTTTTTTTTTTTTTTTTTTTTTTTTTTTTTTTTTTTTTTTTTTTTTTTTTTTTTTTTTTTTTTTTAAACTGTCAGTAGTCTGCAGCTGAAATTTGAGATGAACTGGCTACAAAACTCTTCTGCTTGTGTCATGAGAATACCTGTTTCTCATATGAAACCTTGGAATTGTGATTCTTTTTTTTCTCTCCATTATCTGCCATGGTTAACATGTTCACTATTTGCCTCGGGTGGTACCCTGTCTGAGGTGTCTGTTGAAATATGTTTTCACTATTTCTCTCTTTTTCTCTGTTACTCAGATGACGTATCTTGGATAAACACTGGTATGTTGCTTTTGACAAAGACTCAGATTGACTATTTAATAAAAGAAATGTAAAATCATGTTTTTAAGTTAATTAACACTAATTACACTAATTAATAAATCAAACTATTAGTGGAATAAGCACATAACACATCATGTGGGTGTCAGAGTTATTATAGTTTTGTATTTTCTAATTAGTTTTTGTTCTGTTTTGACTTTTTGTTCTCAATTCAGTTTAGTTTCAGTTAGTTTCCAGATCGGGTGTGATTGTTTTAGTTTAGTTTTTATTGTTTGAAAATGTTTAGTTCTCGTTTTATTAGTTTCAGTGTTAGTTTTAGTCTTTTTAAATTAACATTGTATGGAAGGCATATGTCGAAGTCAAGACTTAAGAAAATCTCATAGGTATTGCAATAAAAATGCAACACTTTTTGAAGACAGTTGACTCACAGTCTTGTAGACATCCAAAGTCTAAGTAAACATGTCCATCAAAGCCTCATCAGGCAAGATGTGATAACAAATTTTACCAAACTAACAAAGACTAAAACTAAAGAGATTTCCTCAGTATTTTTATTTTATTTTAGTTAGTTTTCCAAATTCACAGTGTTTTTTCAAAAAGCTAGTTTTTATTTTTATTTTAGTTAACTAAAATGTTCACATCTAGTTTTAATTTTTAGTTGAGTTTTAGTTAACTATAATAACCTTGGTGGGTGTTAATAACAATAATAACAGTTTATAAATATTTTTCATATTCTTAGATCAATAAACACATCAAAGTCTTTATTTGCGTCACATACCAATGCACATTTATCATTAGGCCTCTGTCTGTGAAGATATCCCATTAAAAACTGAATTGAAATTAATGATTCCATTAATCAGTAATCACAATTCCCATTTACAACAATGTAATGTGCCTTAACTTTAAAAATTGAACGTTGTTTTTTTTTTTTTTTTTACGTGAACCCAAGCTTTTGACCAGTAAT
>VUQI01064379.1:14723-29475 GCA_015106735.1 Paratilapia polleni
TCTTTTTTAAAAAAAAAAAAATAAAATTTTTTTTTAAAAATAAAAAAAAAAAAAAATTTTTTTTTTTTTTATATAAAAAAAAAAAAAAAAAAAAAAAAATATATATATATATATATATATATATATATATATATATATATATACACACACACATAAAAGCCCACATAGAACATATAAAAAAACACTGCGAGACCCAAATTATTGTATGACCCTTACTGCTTCTGTTGCTCCATGTTCTGCAGGTTTACTGGTTCCCATACTGGTGAGCTGTCCGCTGGGACTTGTTTTCATTGTCACCTTGATGTGCTTCATATTAAGGCAAAAAAGGTAGGTAAAGGGCAAAAACAATAAAACAGGACTGTGGCTTGTTAAAATCTCTTTCTGCACAAGAACTTACTGTATAAGTTTTGTTTTTCAATTAAACCACGTCTACTCAGCTTGATGACTTCAATTATTGAAAAAAACTTTTCAAGGAGCTCAAACCTCATTTGTCCCACACTTTTTAGGGATATCTGAATATCTGAATCTACCAAGAGTTTTAGTGACCTTTCTATGGATGATTTTAGAGCTTGAGATATACAGTATACAGCACTATGTAAAACTGACAATTGCAGAGTATTTTTAAGAGGCCAGTTACTTTAATTGACCTGCATATATTCCAGGAGTTTATAGTGGTTGTGCCCTCATTAGATGGCTTTTTAAGGAGCTTGTGCTGCTCTTAGTCACTCTTGGCAGTGTGACACCACATAAATCATAAACTCATTTTGTACAGTTATGGTTTTTCTATAAACAACTAATAGTACTCTGGAGAGTATTTTCTGGGGTTACCTAACTTTGTGACTTTGTGGTACATACTTACAAATACATAAGAATTACCTATTGGGAATTAACTTGGAAAAACAAGCTTTTGAAGAAACCAGTATTTTAGCAGTACCTTATAACTTACTGCACATTTTCTAAGAAAAACCAAAAATATTATAACTATACTTAGCACAAAAAGTAAGGAAATGTGTGTTTGGTAGATTATTTCTTTGTTGTTTGTTCTTGGCAATAAATCTCATACCGTTGGAAAGCCTGTTTATTTCCCTTTAAATGGTGCCACATTTGTAAGGAAAATGCATTTGTGAGTTGAGCAGCAGAGTTGAGTATGTAGGTTGCACCCATGAAGAACTTGCCAAATCTTCTCTGCCAATGCCAAACAGCTTATTCTGCTATTGACTCTTGTTTTGAGCTTCTGGTACCCCAGGTGCTGACAATCAGGTGCCTGACTGGCGCCTGATTAGCAGCACCTGTGAGCATGGACCCTGCTACAGCAGTCAGTTGGCGTCTGCTCCAAGCATGCCACGTTTGACTGATCTGAATAGGGCCCGTGCCATAGGGCATCTTCAAGCTGGTAACCAGCATGAGGAGGAGGTGCCAGGCTGTTGTGACTGTATTTGGTTGTTCCACATGCTACTGAGGCCCCTGTTTGTTAAATGAATAAATTGTTGAATTGCAAATATGTCTTGTTTCTTCAGACTTCAATCATCCAATCCAATAAACGGCACCAAACATGAGTCAATAGCAGAATAAGCTGTTTGGCATTAGCAGAGAAGATTTGGCAAGTTCTTCATGGGCGCAACCCACATACTCAACTCTGCTGCTCAACCCACAAATGCATTTTCCTTACAAACCATTTAAAGGGAAATAAACAGGCTTTCCAATGGTATAAGATTTATTGCCAAGAAGTATTGTTACAATAAAGAAATAACCGACCCAACACATTTCCTTACTTTTTGTGCTAAGTATATATACATATATATATATATATATATATATATACTTATATATATACTTTTATATATATATATATATATATAACAAATAAAAGGCTAAACTTGTCAGGTTTTACTGCTGGAGGAAGTAAATCCAGACAGAAACCATCAGTGTTATAACCATTATTAATGAATGACATGTGGGGAAGACTTAGAACTGGGAAAAAATTTGATTAAATATGTAAGGATGAGTTAGCGATATCCTGAGGGCAGAAATGTGCTGTGAAGCTGTCTCTTTCTCAGCGGATATCTGATTTCATGCCATCTCTTTATGCAAATAGACTGGCATATCTACAGCACTTTTCTGGTCTTACTGACCACTCAAAGCACTTCAAGTCATATTTACCCATGCATTCACACAGCACTTTATTCTATGTGCTTTGAAGCACTTTGTGTACCTCAAATCACCAATTAATCTAAGATGCACATCTTTGGACTGTGGAGGTAATACCACGCAGAGGAAAGCCACGCAGACACTGGGACAGCATGCAAATTCCACACAGGCCGCAACCAGACAGCAGATTCAAACCCAGAACTTTCTTGCTGTGAGGCAACAGTGCTAAATACGACTCCCAAAATACATAAATGTATACTCCACTTTTAAAGATGAAAAGCTGTGTGACAGTCTAATTCCAAATTGGTTGGTGGAAGGCATTAAACATTTTGTAATGTTACTCCTTTGTTTAAATGCTCCCCCCATCATTTCTTTCACACCATTGGTCACTAATCAACTGTGTTTCTGTAAAGCAAAGTATCACCTTCAACAATTCTCTGTTTATAGGTGGCTAACCAGTTCAGTAACAAGAATAAGTAGTTGTAGTGGGAAAATTTAACAACTTGACAGTTTGGGGGGAAAAAGAATCCTCCTTTTAATTGCCTACATCACAACTTGCTCATGTATGATGGGAGTAAATGAATATCATCTTGAAAGCAAAGTAAACCTATCAAGAGATGCTTTATGGCAATGAAATAAATAAGGAAGAATACTGTGTTTAAGTTTACAAAGAGTATGTATTTATATGAATACACAATGGTTGGACCTTTTGTTTTTTTAGAGCTGCTGCTGAACGAGACAAAGGCATACGTGTTGGATACAACATTGGAGACAAGGATGAGTATGGCTCAAGAGTATAACTCATTGCTCTGGATCACAATTTAAAGGAACTCAAAGAAAGTTCAACAAGTCCTTGAGACTTTTGTCCCTTTGCATCACTCACTTTATTTTTTGCCCTGTGGGTCACTTTGGACATTAATAAAAGCATGCAAGTTTTAATCACATCACATGATTAAGTTTGCATGCGGCTCTAGGGTTTTGGGAAGCATTTTTTTTTCTCAGGCCACAGTCTGGACTCCTTTTGCTGTGTTGTGGCAGGCAGAACATGGTAGGCCTTCATGCTGGATGTTTTATACTGTATGACTGCTTCCTAAGAGCGAGAGAAACAGCTGTCCTCTCTAATTCCCCTTTGTTTATCTGACATGATGTGGTGCATTTCCTAAGGAGAGCTTCACACAGAGTCTTCCAGGCAAGGGCCAAGAACTGAACTGGTGAAAATCTCAGGTCAAGTCAGAACATGGCACCCATTCCCTAGGGCTGTCCCAGCATGGTGGAAAGCCCAACCACAGTTCAAACAATAGGGGTATAGGAGTTGACAGACATCCCTGATGATAGGATGGCCCTAGAGGGATGGGCTATACCACATTTCCACCAACCCTGTACTTAGAGTTGCTTTATGGATTGTATAATAAAAGGGTGCTTAGCTCAATTCAAACACAACTCCTTCACTGTGAATAATGCTGAGAAAAAAGGCTTTTGTGTTTTCATGCCGCTCGTGGGCTGACCCCTAACCCCGGTCCGCCAGTCAGATCACAAGACTGACTCCCCAGCACTCCTGAGAGCCTCTTAGTTAGACTGTAGCATGTACAGTTAACTACAGTACTGCTGGAGAGTTATTATACCAGCAGGTCATCCTCATCAGGTTTCCCTTAGCCATTTCATTATCTTCATGCAATTCTTTTGCATAATTTTAGATGAGTTAATTTTCTGTGTATTTTAAAGGTGTGACAATTCATGATACATATGTCAGCAATATCATACCACAGTTCCAGTTCTTCCCGTACAGCTCCATGTTAATCCCTGGTCAAAGCATTGTCATTGATTGTCTGGTGAAAGCTGTAATGTGTGGAGGTTATGAATGAACTGGAAATGCATGACAATAATGGACCAGCCCTTTGGGTAAAAAAGGACAGTGGTCCAAAAATCGCAACATGAACTGAACATTGGTTTTGGTGAATTGTTACACCCCTAGTTTATTTACCTGCTTATTGCATAGAAGGTGACACTGACTGTAATGCTAATTTTTTAAATAGTTTAGACTGATTTTAAAAGCCTGTGCAAATGAGGAAGTAAAATCTTCAAGTAAAGCAAAATAGGCACGAGGTGACTTGTTTCATAACAATAAAATACTACCTTGGTGTGTCATTTCTTTAACACAAGAAAAACACAATTTTTTGTTTGTTTGTTTGTTTTATTTATTTATTTGATGGTTTATTTTGCCTGTTCATTGCTGCTTGTGGTCACATTTTACTGTTGCCATATTTTGTTTTTGTAAAGAAGTATGTTATTACATGTGTCAAGATGTATTTGCTTTGTAAACTATATTTCTGTCATAGTGGTTTATAGTTTTTTTCTTTGTGTACAACAAATGTAAATAACTGCTGTCGCACAAAACTGAACATTAAAAATGTTCAAATACAATCAGTCTTATTACATTTTGTCTCTTTTTAATATTGAACATTGCACGCACCGAGATTCCTTGTTAACAAAACCAGCTCTGTCATTTTTTAACACACGTCCCACTGGCACACACAGTCCGTCTGTAACTTCTTGTAGATTGAAAACGTTGCTACATTGTTGCCAGTTGTTGGACAGTACTGCCATCTAGCGGCTAATTACTTCAAATGCAATAACAAAACCTTTTACTTCCGGGGTCATGAATGAAAGGTTGAGCTGATCTTCCACATTTTTAAAGCTAGCTGCTGTACATACTCTTCTTTTTATTGCACCTGCAAGTCTACGGTTGTTTGGGTGCCCGTTTCGTGATGTATCACCTGCCTGTTCTGAAGAATAGGCGCACTCTCCTCGAGAGAGCAGAGAAATTTATCTCGGATATTTACTTCACTGACTGCAACCTGAGAGGACGGTAAGGTTTCTTTCATGCAGCTGCACTGATTAGGATCAACTAAACTTAGCGACGGAGTTTCTACAGCGGATCTAACAGCTGTTCTTACTTTCTGTGCGACGCTTTATACCTCATCGTACGTCTCAGTGACTGCAAAATATATGCAAGAACAAACGGGAAAAAATACATATATGTTTGAAACACTGTATCAGTAGGATCTACTGATCTATAAACCATCTATGACCTGTTTTTCACGGTATACATTTTAATTTGTCGCAGCAGGGAAAGCATATGTGGAATAAATATTGCAGACAGCTGCATTAAGTGTCCCAGTAACCAATTGCAGTGAACGTGCAGGCACAGGTGTACAAACTCATTTAAGTGGAATGCAAATATCTTTCATACACTTTCCCTACTGTGAAAGTTCAAAATGTCATTTTCCCAAATAAACAGTCTCCACATGTTGTTTGTGTAGTTTATTTGACCCGGTTTGTTGCATTTTGATGTGAAAGTGTGAAAGGACTTCCTGATTTTAGAGTCTGAAATTGAAGGTATTTTAAAGCTCCGCCATGAAAATGGAGGATATGATTTGACTTTTTAAATGATTTGTTCTATGCAGGCTTTATGGAGATTCTTGCCCCCTGGAATCCCTCGCCTCCTTCCTATCTCCTAAACGGATCACATTCACAGAAGCTTCCAAACAGAACTTTGCACCTTATAACGTTGGCGATACCTTTGGACCAACGTAAGTAATATTAACAGATTTTATCACTCTCAGTTCTTTTATTCCCTCCAATCTTGGCACTAACCCAAGAATGGTGTCTGTTGAAGGTGGTGGACTTGCTGGTTTGAAGTCACCCTGAAAATCCCTGAGTCCTGGAGAGGCAAAGCAGTTCATCTTCTGTGGGAAGGTGATGGAGAAGCAATGGTTTGGAGAGACGGGCAGCCAGTTCAGGTAGCACAGCAGCCGTTTTATTTGTGCAGACTTTGTTAAAGTGTAGAAATCTTGTGCTTCACCCCATGTGTGGATGTCAGTGAAATTCTTAACCTACTATTTTGATTTGCAGGGGCTGACTAAAGAGGGTGAAAAGACGAGTTACATCCTGTCTGACTGTCTGAAAGATGAGGAGCCCCACAGGTCATTTGACATGATTATTTTGCAGATTCAACAGCAGCCACGGCTTATCAAACTTTTAGACAGCTTTAACCTAAAATTTACATGTATTTCTGTCTCTCTTTAGTCTCACCCTTTATGTGGAAATGGCCTGTAATGGGCTTTTTGGAGCTGGTCAGGGCTCTATGATTGCAGCTCCAGATCCAAACCGGAAGTTTTCTGTGCAGAGAGCTGAGCTTGTTATATTCAACAGGGATGTAAGGGAGCTGCTGACAGACTTTGAGATGCTTGTTGACATTGTAAAGGTACTATCAGCCAAAATAGTGCATGATGATACATTATTTTACTTTAGAAAAAAAGCGGATTAAGGCAAGCATGACATTCTGTGCTCTTCCTTCACAGGAGCTTGGAGAGGAAGAGCAGCGAGGCTACCAGGCGCTCTTCACTGTCAATGAGATGGTGAACCTCTGTGACCCCTCTGACCCCAGCTCTTTTGCTAAAGCACATAGTCTGGCTGAGAACTTCTTCAGCCAGCGGAATGGAGAAGGCCAGCATATTGTCCATGCAATGGGCCACTGCCACATAGACTCGGGTCTGAATGTCTTTTTTTTTTTTCCCCCTTAAATTAATTAATCTTATTTATAGAAGTTCCTATTTAGGCACATTTCCTATAAAGCTGTTGGTCTAGTCCACCTGGCCAGTTATTTTTTTCCCAAAAATGACCACTGCTGTCACAAAGTTGCAGTCCAAAACATAGTTGAATTATTACCTAATAAAGAAAGAAAATTTCAGGCAAGCATGGGCATAATACCAAACAAAACAATCTAGAATAGGAGAAGAAAGAATAGAAAAAGAAAAAAAAAAACTTTTGCACCCATACAGAAACCAAGACTACTCTTTGAAGATATTTACAAAATATACAACAGATCTCAAATCAGCACTGCTCTCCTCAGCTTAGCTTGGCAAGGAATGGACTGCAGTTGAACTGTCCAAAAAAATGACCTTTTCTTAACCTTAACTTTGATGGAAAATGGGGAAGGTGTGAGGAAGAATTAATAGGACCTTGGAAAAAGAGAACTATGGTTCTCAGAATCATTCTCCACTTACACCAGGCTGCTTAATAATGTGACTGTAAATGTTGAAGTGGGTCTACTGTGTTAAAATTACAATGTCCTGAAGATGGACTACAAAAATCTCATCTTAGATACTTTGCCCAACTTGTTCTTATCATCTTGTTTCATGCAGGTCATATAAAAGAGAAGTACCGGTGAAAAATATAACTTCATTATCAAGGTTGGAAAAAGGTACCGATAGCCCATAAATAAAAAGCAAACTGAATTATGGTAAATGTCTATGCAGGTCACTTCACTAAGTTAGGAACCTTTCTAATCAAACTGTTTATTTCACTGTAGCCGTGGTCTTGTTGGGAGCCAGCAAGGAAGTGGTGTAAATATGGCAGAGGAAGGTACTAATTTAAAGCATGCATCATCAGTCTTTTGCCCAATCACCAGCTGCCACCTGAAACTGGACATACTGGGAAACTCACAGGACAGGGTGAACAGCACCGTCTTCAGGCAGAGAGGGAGAATACCCACAGTCAGTCAAATACAGTTATAAATTATAATCCAGGATATAATAATAATAATAATAATAATAATCCATCATAACAAGTGTTCACATAACATTTAACATTTGAGAACTTTTGTCTTATTTGTTAAATGGGAAAAAATTGTTCAAAAAGTATAGTTTTTGTATTTTTTTTTTTTTTTTCAGTGAAAATCTAATTTTCAGTTAAATTCATAATAATAATCCTTTATCCAAAGCCTGGCTGTGGCCCTATGAGGAGACCATTCGCAAATGTGGCCGAAGTTGGGTGACAGTGATCCGTTTGATGGAGAAGAACCCGGAGTTTGTCTTTACTTGCTCTCAGGTAAATTCACACTGATATAGCTTTATATGTCTCATAACATTTCTGAAAACCTGAGTAGTCCCCTCCAGTTTTGACAGTTCTTCTTTTGGGTCCAGGCCCAGCAGTTCCAGTGGGTAAAGAGCTGGTACCCAGGACTGTTCTCCACAATTCAGCACTATGTGAAGAAAGGCCAGTTTATTCCAGTTGGAGGGACATGGGTAGAAATGGTAAAATTAATCTTAAAAACAAAAACAAATGTCTTATAAATTGAACTGCATTGTTGGGCAGTGGCATATTTTATAGTGACATACTTGTCTGTTAGGATGGAAATCTGCCTTCAGGTGAATCCATGGTCCGGCAGTTCCTGGAGGGTCAGCGCTTCTTTAGCAAGGAGTTCGGGATGCACTGCAAAGAGGTAGGAACTCATGAAACACACGTAACATGAGTTAACCTCTCTGAATCCAAAGTATATGGTTTAAAGATCTTTTCTTTATGTCTTTCAGTTCTGGCTTCCTGATACATTTGGCTACTCTGCTCAACTTCCACAAATAATGCAGGGCTGTGGCATTTCCAGCTTTTTGACACAGAAGCTAAGCTGGAATTTAGTCAACACATTTCCTGTAAGTACATGGCACACACAGGCTGGAAAAACTGCTGAAAGCTTTCTCTTTTTTTTGGTTAGTTTTGATTTCTCTTTCCCAAAGCACAACACATTTTTCTGGGAAGGTCTTGATGGCTCCAAGGTTTTAACTCACTTCCCACCTGGAAATACCTACGAAATGAAGGGCAAGATTGAAGACGTGAGTTTAGATGAAAACACCCACAACAATGTTGAGTCTGTGAAGCAAAAATGTACAGTCCTCATAAACCTTCCATTCATCTGCATGTTTCACTGCCCACAGCTGGTAAAAACTGTGAAGAATAACAAAGACAAGGGCAGAGCCAACCACAGTGCAGTACTCTTTGGCTTTGGCGATGGCGGCGGTGGACCCACACAACTGATGCTAGACAGACTGCGCCTTGTTCAGGATACAAATGGACTTCCTAAGTGAGTTTCTGTCCCATACAGTAACTCAGCGCTCGTCAGTGACCAAGCCCATATTTTTCTGAAACACATCCTGTGCATCCTGACAAAATTCATCCTTTGTGGTTTCTGTGGTTTTAAAGGATGTGTGAGGGTGTGTAAAGCAAATTCATTCAAGCTGTTTTAACAAAAAGGCATATGAGTTTTGTCTAGTGATGTCAATGTGGTATTGTTACAATACTGGTCAATAGAATCATGTTTTAGTCATAATGAATAGCAAAAGTTTAACCAGAGTGACCAATGACATGCTCATTTTCATCATGGGTGTTCCCAGGATCCAGATGTCCAGTCCCAACAAGCTTTTTTCTCAGCTCCAGGCTGACTCATCACTGCTCTGCACATGGAACGGAGAGCTCTTCCTGGAGCTGCACAACGGAACGTACACCACACAGGCACAGGTAGAATAAAAAAAATCTGTTCATAGCCCTCATTAAAAGATAAAATCAGACTTTCTTCATCTGTGTGGGACACCATGGAAAAGAAGGAATAACTACAATATTATTTATAATAAAACAATAATATGTGTAAATACAGATTTTTTTTGAGGTGTATTTATCACTATTGGTGGCTTTGACAAAAAGGTAGACTGTGTGGGAAGCTGTATAGATCGGTATACAGTCATGATTGATAAATATATTTCTAAGAAATAATTTAAAAATACAAATTAATAAGGATAGAGATGCTAGATAGGATATACAAGCTTATATGCAGGGAGTAGGTATTATTACCTGTATTATTACCAGGAACACCTTAGCAAAGAATATAGTCCCACATGATACGTCAACATAAGCAGGAAAGGGTCATACTTCATGCAGGAAAATGACATCAAGCATGAAAAGTTTATACCCCATCTAACTAAATGAAAGATAAATATACTACAATCTAGTAATGTGTTATGTGTGAAGTATTGGCATGCTTCCTGTATTGGC
Source organism: Paratilapia polleni (assembly GCA_015106735.1). Classification (NCBI taxonomy): domain Eukaryota; kingdom Metazoa; phylum Chordata; class Actinopteri; order Cichliformes; family Cichlidae; genus Paratilapia; species Paratilapia polleni. Next base: position 24,753 of record VUQI01064379.1, read on the forward strand.
TCCAGATAAAACGAGGAAACCGGCAGTGCGAGATGTTGCTTCATGATATTGAGATAGCCAGCAGCTTGGCCCTCTGCTGGAACAAGACCTTTCCTTATCCTGTGGAGAAACTGCGGGAGCTCTGGAGGTTCAAACATATCTGCTTAATGGACTAAATAAATAATCTTTTGTTTTCAGTTTGAAAAATGTAGTGTCATCTTCCCCTTGTAGGCTGCTTCTTCTAAACCAGTTTCATGATGTGATTCCTGGCAGCTGTATAGAGATGGTTGTGGAAGACGCTCTGAAGTATTATGAAGGTACAGTTTTATACAGCTGTTATAGCTCAAATCAGAGTGATGCTGATTTCCAATTCAAACACATCCTGTCTCAGGTATCCGTAGTGATGGTGCTGCACTTCTGCGTCAGGCATGTGAGGCCTTGGTGTCAAAAGGCAGCTCCATGGCTGTATTCAACTCTCTGGCTTGGGAGCGCCTCGAAGTCATCCAGATTCAAGAGGGAGCTGACAAAACTGGTCTAGGTTTGTTTGATGTTTACAATATTTATATTGTCCCCCTCCCACATAAAACCTCATATCTGACATTCTTTGTTATGTGTGGCACTATAGCACTGGTGAGAGCTTCCAGCATCGGCGTGTCTCCTGTGGTAGACACACCGCCAGCGACTCCTGTCTCTGTTACTGTTCAGGTGTGTACTATGTATAAAGAGGTGATTTAATTAATTTAGCTATTTTGCCATCTAATTTGCCTAACTGTGTATTGTGTAAAATTGTAGGCTGATGGTACTGTCCTCATGGAGAATGGGATTTTAAAGACAGTCATAAACAGAGATGGCACTTTGGCATCGCTGTATTTGATCAGTGCAAACAGGTAAGACATGTAAAAGTCATGTATTGTTTATTATTGTATTTGAAATGGTGATTAAATGTGTTTCTCACCACTGTGTTGATTTCAGAGAAAGCATGTCTGATGGTTGCTGTGGGAACCAGTTTGTCATGTTTGATGATGTCCCCCTGTACTGGGATGCATGGGATGTAATGGACTACCATCTTCAGACAAGGTTTCAGTTTCAAAGGCATTGTAGGCATTAATGGTACTGGTATCAAAAAACTAACAGCAAAACTACCTTAATAGAAAACCCCTGCTGGAGGTGGTGCAGCCAGTTCATGTGGTGTCCTCAGGTGGACTTCGGGGCAGCGTCAGCTTCAGCCTGAGGATCAGTGATAAAAGCACCGTCACACAGGAGATTGTCATGGATGCCATGTGTCCTTACATTAAGTTCAACACAGAGGTAAGCTGCAATGTTTCTGAAATGTGGCATTAAGACATGTAAGATTTATTTTTTAGCTTACCAAAATACAAGACACATTGCTGCATCTTCCAATTTCAGGTGCAGTGGGCAGAGTCACACAAGTTTCTCAAGGTTGAATTTCCTGTACGAGTACGCAGCCCCAATGCAACATATGAGATCCAGTTTGGCCACCTGCAGAGACCCACTCATCGAAACACTTCATGGGACTGGGCTAGATTTGAGGTACGGCACTGTAAAGCTGTTTTCACCCTGTTGTGCACTGATTATCATAGGTGTGTCACAGTTACTGTTATAACAGTTTTACTCCTAGATGGCTTTGCATCATCTTCGTCCTCTTTTCTTACTCAGGTTTGGGGTCACAAATGGGCCGACTTGTCAGAGCACAATTTCGGGGTCTCCCTGCTTAATGACTGCAAATATGGCTATTCTGTACACAAGAACACAATGACCCTGTCCCTGTGAGGTTCCCACGGTTCATTTACAACACTCCTACAAGCACTACAATTCAGGTGCACAAAATTTTAATCCTTGTGTCTAACAGTAAATGCTTTTGTCTCAGACTGAGAGCACCTAAGGCCCCAGATGCCACTGCTGACATGGGGACTCATCACTTCACATATGCAGTCATGCCACACACAAGTATGTTTTACTTGTTTTTTCTGATGTGTTCTCAAAAATAAAGCATATTTTTTAATCCAGTGTGTAATATTGTGTTGTTTGTGTAGGATCCTTCCAAGACGCCTCTGTAATCCAGTGTGCCTACAACCTCAATTTCCCTCTGAGGTTAATCCAGTGCAGCCCTGACACTGTGCCCTGGAGTGCCTTTTCTGTCAGCTCTGAAGCTGTCATACTTGAAACAATCAAACAGGTATCACAGTAAACACTCATAACTTAAAAAGCACCATTTGGGTGAGAACCCATAGAGTGCTGCAACTTAAAACAATTACCGGCTGGATTTAATGGGTGTTGAATTATTTAACCATAACAGGCTGAGGACAAAGGAGGGGCACTTGTACTTCGCCTTTACGAGTCGCATGGGAGTAGTGTGACTGCAACTCTGAGCACCACACTTTCAGTCAGGGAAGCTTGGCTGTGAGTGTTTAGTTTTGCTGTCTGATTTTTTTTTTTTTCCTTCCCCCCTCCATATTGTCCAAGAACAATGTTTTTCTTTTCTCCTCTTTCAGTTGTGACCTCCTGGAGAGGCGAGTTCCCAGCCAGCCAGTACAGGTTACATCAGAGGGAATCACTCTGGACTTCAGCCCCTTTCAGATTGTGTCTCTTTTGCTCATCATGTGATAGCATATAGGATTTCACCAAGCCTTAGAGAAGTAGAATACTGATAAACACCTTGGTTAGAAGATACAAAATAGTTAAATACTATATTGAAAATGGGTGTTGCGGTTATATTGACAGTTTACGAGGCCACTTCAAATGAACGGTATGTTTTTAAGCCATGTAAAAAGTAATGTAGTTACTTTGCATCAAATCAATAAACACTGTACACGTTTTGAAGTAATTGGTTTATTTTTAAAGTATTTATTAGTATAAAAATATAAAAACAGTCTGATGCAGTGGTGCCTCTCCTTTCTTTTGTTTTTTTTTAATTTTGCCCTCCTATCTGGTTGTTCTCACAGTTCGCCTCTGTGGACCTGCAACAAGAACATCTATAAGATAAAAAGTCAGAGATTTCATTCCTCCCCCAGTAGATAAAACATTTTTATTTTTACTCATGGCCGCACCTGCAGTTGCTTCCACATTACTGCTCTTTCTCCTGCGTGCATTTGACCTCGTTTCACGCTGGGGTGTGTTTACTTTGTGAGTCTTGCCAGTTTTCCTTTTCTTTGATCCAGCTTCCTCCAGACATGCGTCTGTTTGCTTTTTTGGTGTTTTGGTCACACCTTCCTGTTTGGTCACAGTTTTCTTTACTGTGCTTTCAGAGCGACTTCTGGCCTGATGGAACGAAACTGATGTTATTTATAGTTGAAGACCTCCCTATTGGTCAAACAAAGAAGTATTCTGACTCACCTTTTTCATGTCTGTGTGGCCATTGTCTTTTTTTGCTCTCTTTTTTGCCTTGGGTGACTTTGAATCTTAAAAAAACAAAACAACAAACAAAGTAGTCAACTCATATTCTCAAGTATATTTCAGCTGAAGTGCTAAACTTCATAAAAGTATTACTTACCTTTTGGTGCCATGGGTCCCGGATCTCCCTGAAATAAGAAAAGTATGTATTTGTATTGGTGATATATAATATCATTTGCCAGAGATTTGTTATATCCCATTTACTTTAACTCACTCTGAACCATATCGTTCTGCCATTATGGTCCCGAACAGATTTCATCCCATCCACGCAGTAACACTGCAGCCATGCCTCAAAGTCAGAGTAGTCTGCCTTTGCAGGGTCATAACCCTTCCCACCTAAGAAACAATGTGTCATTAAACAGGAGGCATTACACTCATCTTACGAGTAGACCACACAGTAAACTCCTGATTGCTCACCTAGGTTCACCACTTCCAGAGGTACTGTATGACACAGTCTGAGCAGGTCACCCATCTCCTGATTGACTCGTTTCTTTTTTGCTCTTACAGAGGTCTTTTGATGGGAATAAAGACACTGTGAGAAAGAGGTTGGGTTTGGGAAGTTTACAGTGCCGTGAAAAAGTATTTGCCTGATTTCTTAGTTTTTTGCATATTTGTCACATTTAGATGTTTCAGATCATCAAACAAATTTTAACATTAGACAAAGACAACTTGAGTAAATACAAAATGCAGTTTTTGAATGATTTCATTTATTAAGGGAAAAAAGATATCCAAACCTACCTGACTCTATGTGAAAAAGTAATTGCCCCCTAAACCTGATAACTGGTTGTGCCACCCTTGGCAACAAGAAGTGCAATCAAACATTTGCAATAACTGGCCTTCAGAGGTGGACTTGCTGGTGTGTTTTGGGTCATTGTCCTGCTGCATATCCCAAGTGCTCTTGAGCTTCAGGGAACAAACTGATGACCAGATATTCTCCTTCAGGATTTTCTGGTAGAGAGCAGAATTCATGGTTCCATCAATTACAGCAAGTCGTCCAGGTGCTGAAGCAGGAAAGCAGCCCCAGACCATCACACTACCACCACCACGTTTGACTGCTAGTATGATGCTCTTTTTATGAAATGCTGTGTTAGTTTTACACCAGATGTAACGGGATTCAAACCTTCCAAAAAGTTCAACTTTAGTCTCATTAGTCCACAGAATATTTTCACAAAAGTCTTGTGAAGTCTTGTCAAGATGTTTTTTTTGGCAAACGTGAGACGAGCCTTTGTGTTGTTTTTGGTCAGCAGTGGTTTTCTCCTTGGAACTCTCCCATGGATGCCATTTTTGCCCAGTCTCTTTCTTATTGTTGAATCATGAACAATGACCTTAACTG
>VUQI01064380.1:0-25443 GCA_015106735.1 Paratilapia polleni
ACCTTGAAGCAGATGGGCTACAGCAGCAGAAGACCACACCAGGTGCCACTCTTGTCAGCTAAGAACAGGAAACTGAGGCTACAGTTTACACAGGGTCACCAAATTTGGACAACAGAAGATTGGAGAAATGTTGCCTAGTCTGATGAGTCTCAATTTCTGCTGTGACATTCTGACAGTAGGGTCAGAATTTGGCGTAAATAACATGAAAGCATGGCTCTATCTGCCTTGTAACAACGATTAAGGCTGGTGGTGATGGTGTAATGGTGTTGGGGATATTTTCTTGGTCACTTTGGGCACCTTAGTACTATTTGAGCTTCATTTAAACACCACAGTCTACCTGAGTATTGTTGCTGACCATGTCCATCCCTTTATGACCACAGTGCACTCATCAGAAGATGTCCAGCAGGATAACATGCCATGTCACAAAGCTCAGATCATCTGAAACTGCATTCTTGAACATGACACTGAGTTCACTGTACTCAAATGGCCTCCGCAGTTACCAGATCTTAATCCAATAGAGCACCTTTGGGATGTGGTGGAACGAGAGATTCACATCATGGGTGTGCAGCCGACAAATCTGCAGCAACTATGTGATGCTATCATGTCAATATGGACCAAAATCTCTGAGAAATGTTTCCAGCAGCTTGTTGAATCTATGCCACAAAGAATTAAGGCAGTTCCAAAGGCAAAAGGAAGGAAGAAGGAAGAAACCTGGTACTACCAAGGTACACCTAATGAAGTTTTTAGATTAAATATATATTACATGACTATTTGTAATTTAAAGGGGCCTTATAGTCTACAGACAGTTTTCACCCAAATTGCAGTTCTTCTTTGTTGAATTTAACATCCTTATTTTTAAAAGCCTTTTTTTTTTTTTTTTGGACAATTTGACTGGTTTCAGTTCCTCTCATTGCCCTTCATAGCATAGCACTTCAGACTGCTACTAAACCCACACAGATAAAGTTAGTACGATAGCCTGACTAGCCTTTTAATCATAAAGTTTATCAGTATCAGCTGGATGTTAGTTATATCAATATCAGTGTGGTGAGATTTTGTGTTTAAATCTTGTTTCTGTGGCCACCAAGTGACCAGAAGAGATCAAAACCATCATCGTCATCATGATGACCCTGATGAAGGCCACAGACTGAAACGCTTCAGTCAAACCATAAAGTTGTTATGTATATGACAAGTGATGCTGGACTTTTGCCCTTGTCAGATTTTCTCCTTTCCTCCATGCACCTTGTATGTTGGGGAAGTTGTGCCAGAAATCTTTAGTCTGTTTCCAAAAATGACCAAAGGTTGGTGATGCCTAAAGTGAAATATATAAACTGGTCAGCCACAATATTAAAACCAGTGACAGGTGAAATAAGTTGCATTAGTCATCATGCTATAATGTTCTGTTGAGGAACCTTGAGTCCTGACATTCATGTGGACACTACTGTGACATGTACCACCCATTTAAACATTGTTGCAGACAAAGCACACTCCCCACGGCAGCAGCACACCCTGTTGGCTGCAGCGTCCGGCACCAGGACAGCTCAAGCAGCATAACAAAGAGTCCAAGATGATGACTTACCTCCAAACAATATTTATGAAATTTTAATATAGTGGCTGAGTAAACAATTGCAAACATGCTCTATATGTTTATTGCAGTCTTTTGACTGTGATCATTTATTTTTAATTTTTATTCTCTGGATCACTTTTTAGTTTCTTAGTCTGGATTTTTGTTCTAAAAGTGACTCTGTGTACCTGTAATATAATAGCTTCAGATTCCAAGCTTCTAGATATCAAACCTTAAAAAGATATATGCTCATAAAATTTTCACATACAGCTCAGAGAGATCTGGTGCTTAAGTGAAAATCACTTAGTTGTATTTTGAGCCCATTGTGGTCCTCATGGCTGAGTGGGAATGTGTGAGGATGTAAAACAATAGCGATGTGCTTCCCTTGTATCATTATCACCACATGCAGTGAGCTGTAGCTGAGAGGTGTTTAGCTGTAACATGCAAACCATCCATCTTCTATGGGTAACCAGGGGGATTGCAGACACACAATGGAGTCCATCTCCAGTATCTCCCCCTGAACATCCTTCAGTGTAGTTAATCTAATTGGGAGAAATTGTAGGCAGCTGCAAAGCATATTAAAAGTATATTTATCACCGGATGTAAATGCCACAACATGCAAATGCTGTTATCTTCCTCATTGTCATTTTCCCCTGCACAGGATGGAGCACTTATGTCAAATTTATTGCACACGCACTAAGAAAAATACTCCCACTGGGTTTTCAGAAATGGCTCATCAGAAGCTCAATGGAGCCTTAAAATATTTTATCTGTAGAAATTCTGGAAACCACAGCTCTCGGCATCACATTTTCCTCTTTCAGTCTGTTTTCTGCCCTTTAGTAAAATAGACTAGATGCTCGAGTGAAATGGGCCAATAGAATGGAAAGCAAAATAAAACCTATTTGGTGGAAATAACAGCCAATAAAACCATATCTTCTTAATTTGTTCTATTGTTATCACACTTCTAAAGCTACTGTACGCACTAGTTGTTGTTACAGCTAACACTACGACTACTACTCTCCATTAATTTTTCAATGCTTCTCATGGGTGAGTCTGGTAATAGGCTAATATCATCAGCATGGATAGTAAGTTTGGATAGATTATTATGTGTGTTCCCATGCTCTGTATTGTCCCTGCATTAAATTCACTTGAATCCCAATCAGATATAATACATTTTCCATCCCATGGGAAAGTTTTCTTAGTAAATTAGTACCAGGAAATATAGATCCTCATCCTCTTTCTATCCAAGAATATCAATAGATGTAATATTTTTCTTTGAAAGAAATAACTCAGGACCTGTCCAGGGTGTACCCTGCCTCTCGCCCTATGGCAGCTGGGATAGGCTCCAGCCCACCTGCAACCCTGAATAGGATAAGCGGAAGAAAATGGATGGATGAATGGATGGAAATAACTCAGAAGCTGTAGTTTTTGCATAATTGTGTACTAGTCTCAGACATCAGCTAGCTGCTTTTTTGTGCAAAAGGCATTCAGTTGCAAGATGATTGAGGCTGTTTTATTTCACTTACTCCCTGGTCAAATCACAGCCAAAACATGTGAAGATTAAAATCTGGGCTTTGATTAGGCCATGCCATAACCCTTGAGTTCTTTTTTTTTTTTTTTCTGCCATTCCTTGGTAGGTTTACTAGTGTGCTTAGGATCACTGAGAGTTTCTCTTCCTGAACATCTTCAGCTCTTGGACAGATGGCTTCACATAATGTTTAAACGCTCTTTGATATGATGCTGAAATTATAGCTGAATCAAGGCTTCAAGCTGTCCATTCCCTGAAGTAGTGGAACAACACCAAAACATAACATATCCAATCCAATCCAGTGCTTCTCAGTTGGTATGACATTCTTGTCCTGAAAAGCTGCCTTTGGTCTGCACCAAACATGTCTGTGACTTTGACCAAGCAATTCTCTCTTTAGTTTTGCTGTACAGACCATATTACTCAAAAAGGCCTGGTCTTCTCCTGTATGTTTATTAGCAAACCTGTAATTTTGCATTTTCCTGGCATGTCTCTCATGCAGGTCAAATATGTGAGTTCTCTTTCTGATTGTAGAGACATGCACTCAGACTGTTGACAATAATAAAGATTGTTTCCATGCACAGTGATAAGTGCATAACATTTATATTGTGTATTTTTACAATATTATTACTGTTTGATTTATTTATTTGTAATTTAAAGCATTTGGCATGAAAAAAAAAACATTTCCACATTTCTGCCAATGTTGTACCGATCAACTTGTTATTTCATCTTGAACTTACCACACCTAGGACAAGACCCCAACATTTTTTTTTCACTTCACTTGGGGAACTCAATTTGCCATTTTTGAGTTCCTTGCTTTGAGACTTGGAGGTGCTGACTTTTATTCCAACACCTGCTAATGTGCACTGGAACCCTTGGTGATCACGGTCTTATGAAGCCAGCAGTAGTACAACACTGTCTGCAAAAAGTAATGATATCCTATACTTACATACTGTACCGTTATGCAATTATCATTACTTTGACCCACCAACCTCCAGCTATGACTTGGTCAAAAAACACTGCTATGTGTAGTACTTCCATTTTTCACTCAAAAAAGAATTAAAACCCTCAAATTCATGGGCTAAACATTTTTGAGCATTCTGGTGCATATTGATGGTCTTTGCAAGGGGCCAGTGGAGAGTATTATATTAATCACTTGATACTATAAAAATATATATTAGAGTTTACTTTACTACTGTACTAATCTTAACTAAATTTAAAAAACAAATAAACAAACATCAAAACTGTCTGCCACATGCAAAACTGCAAGTATGGCCCATAAAACACACTTCTATCACTGGCTTCCTTACTGGATAGAATAACATTTACATTAAATCAAATCAATGCTGTAAAATCAAATAGAGTGAGGCCTTTATCTACAAAGACTATAAACAATGCAATCAGTGCAATCAAGCAGTTCCTGCTGCATCTCTGGTGTTTTGAATGCAGCTATGTGCGACACAAGTGCAGAGCGTTGTAGCTCCTGACAAACTATGATCCTACACATTGTACAATAAAACCCTGACCAGACTCATTAAATCTCATAGGTTAAAATAGAGGCTAGCAATGTGACATGACTTATTTGACAATGTGACATGACTTATTTAGCAGATTTTGCTAACTGATGTCAGACCAGATAATTAACATTTGAAGGTGATAATGATCCAAGCAAGACGGTTTCCCATCTCTGATCAGTTTGCTCATTATTGAAAACAAGGTTAATAATTCATGGAAACTCAAATGCCAGTAGCATTAGCTCCAATTTTGCTTTGGTCCGTGTGGTTTCTGTAGTTGCTCTGGTTGCACGACAGGTCATGGTGGCAAGCTGAACCATCATCAGCCTTGGAAGCAGTGACAAATGCCTGTAAGCATCTGTGAGAGCGCCAGCCACCATCTATCCACTTGAAAGCAATCAAGGTGGCAGCAGCTCTGTGTCTGAAAGTATACGCCTGGATAAACTAGATAGTTGAACAGTGAACTACACACCTTTGTGACATCAGATTAAGAGTTTTTTTGTTTGTTTGTTTGTTTTTGTTTTTTTACATTATCAGACAGGGTTTATTATAAGATAGTTCCAATCAAGCTTAGGCTTGATGAGTGTCGTGAGCAGAACTTGTTAAAAAATCTTGACTATGGCTTGGCTATGATCAGATTTGTCTGTTTAAAAAAAGCTGAATTGATGTAAGACTTAAAGTCAAAAACATAATCTCAAATTTGACCTGATATAATCCTGCATGCTTATCAGGCAGAAATATTTGCATCTGACTTGTACAGTACTGCGCAAAGTCTTGAGCCAGCCCTTATTTCTTTAAATTTTACTAGAGAAATAAGTGGGAAATGGTCATGGGAAATAAGTGCAGCGATATATTGTAATGTGCAAACATAAATAGAAATACAGTATATAAGGCAAACACAGAATTATACAATGCCAAATAACTTGAAAACCAAATTTTTGGTATGACCACCTTTATTCTTCAACACAGCCTGAACTCTCTTAGGAAATATTTCTTGTAATTTCTTTAAGTGGTCTTCAGGAATAGTTCTCCAGGCTTCTTGAAAGACATTCACAGCTCTTCTTTGGATTTTGGCTTCCTTTTGTTCTGTTCTTTGTAAAGATGATCCCACACTGCTTCAATAATGTTGAGGTCCGGGCTCTGGGGAGGCCAATCCATCACTGATAGTGTTCTATTGTGTTTTTCTATCCAGGTATGCTTTTACTGCATTGACAGTGTATTTGGGATCATTGTCATGCTGAAAAATGAAGCTGTTGCCAATCACATGGTACTGCATGGTGGATCAACATCAGAAGGTACTTTTCTGCATTCATAATTCCATCAATTTTGACAAGATCCCAAGAACATCACTGGCTGACATGCAGCCCCAAACTGTGACAGAGCCTACACCATGCTTTACAGATGGCTGTAGACACTCACTGTTGTGCCTCTCTCTTCACCCCCTCCGTACATATTAATAATGATTTGGATTCATCACTCTATGAGACCTGTTGTCATTGATTTTCAGTCCAGTTCTTGTGTCATTTGGCATACCTCAGCCTTTTCTCCCTGTCTTTTCTTCCTTAAAAATGGCTTCTTGACAGGCACCCTTCCACCATTTCTGATGAAGCTTTGGCAAGCAGTAGATGGATTAACTGAAGGGCCAGATGCATCTCTCAGGTCCTGTGTCAGGTCTTTGCTGGATTTTTTTCAATTTCCTCAGGATATGACTTTCTGATACTATTCATCTGCTGTAGATAGTTTTTTTTTTTTTTTTAGGCCTGCCACTTCTTCTTTTGCTTCTGGTAGTAGCAAAGTACCTAAAGGTACAATTTAAAATTGGTTCTTTGCCAAGCTGTCTGTTATGTGTAGACACGACACTGTTTCATCTGTTGAGTTATGTGCCTTTTTAATGCTTGAATGATTCATAGGTCAGTGTTAAGTGGCTTAAACAAAAAAACATTCCTTCGAAAATGATCAGGTACAAGGAGTGGAAGAAAATGAGTGAAAAAGCAGCCAATGTCCATAAGAAAAACTTTGAAAGACCTTCAGAAAGCCTGAAGAACTATTGCTGAAGACCACTTAAAAAAAACTGCAAGAAAATCTGGCTCCCTGGAAGGAAAATATAAAGAAATGAGGGGATAAGTCAAGACTTTTGCACAACAATGTAATTCCCAATTTTTTGTAAAAGTAATACAATTTTTAATGTTAGATTATTATACATTCAAGCACAATAAACAGGCTTTTTTTGCCTCATTTCTGCTATCACATTAAAATGTTTATATCCTGTGGCAAAAGTGTTTGTTTGGCACTTGATACCATATCTTATACTCAGCAAGAAATTGATCTATTTTTGGCTCATCCTGCTTTGTGTCTTTTTACACACCAGCACACACCCTCACACTCCTTTCCCTTGTTTTTGTGGCTGTTTTGAGCTCTTAATCAGAAGGTGGTCTTCAGGGAGCTGTGCTAAGAACTGCTTGATAGTGCCTTTGTATAATAGAGTACCTGCAGCTGTTTATGTTTGGCACAGTGATCAGTCGGAGAAGCAGTTCTATTGATGGCCTTGATGAGCAACACATAGATCCAACATCTGATGTCACATCAGCAATGCTGATCTTTTTCACTCCATCACCTCGACAAGAATAGGTAAAGATAAAAAAAGGTTCTCAATTTTTCATTAGACACAGAGGACAGAGGAATGACAGAAATAATCAGCGATTTGAAACCCCGGGGCTGCCATCAAACGCCTCCTATGTTAAACCAATCCATGTAGCAAAAAAACCTCAGCTATAATAAAAGTATTCCTGTGACTCACATGCCCACAATTCTTACTTCAGTCTTCAATTCGGGCCTGTATTAAAGCACATAGAGAATTTGCATTATCCTATTGTTTTTTTTTTTTTTTTTAGGATGTCTCATGCTTAGAAAGACCACCGAGGTAGTCAGCCAAGTCACAGAGGAACCCTCCTTAGTTATGTGACTGCAGCAGCAGGTAGTCATTCTCCCTGTTGACTTATTCCCAGGAGACAGAAGAGGGAAAGGGCCTGTCTGCTCTGTCAGCTGTGGTGAGGCTATACTCAGGAAACAATGCTCAGTATCTCCATTTGCTGTCACTACTGAAAGAGATGCATCTGTATCGGTACTAATAACATTGTTTTCATTAGGTTAGTGTCAAATAAAAGCACAACCCATGAAGTCGCAAGAATTGTTCTCCAGATTTATCTTTGCTAATAAGGTTTAGTTTAGTTGAGGGTTGCTGCCATCTTCCACCGCTTTTGTCATTCCATCTGAATTTGGGCCATATTATATCACAATGACTCTCTTGGGATTACAACACAGCCATTGTTTACAGTAAAGAGCAGGACTGACACTGTTGTCTGTTCCACCAGCCTAATTGTCTCCAGGTATGGATGAAGATGCACTGTTTCTGTGCAAGATTTAGAGGGATTGTAAAGGTCAGACTGCAAAGAGTTGGTGTAGGAACAGACAATAATGCTTTGTTATGACCAAACTCCTGTCACAGCTCCGTAAGATGCCGACAGAGTTGTACAACCTTGGAAGTCAGACAAGACAGAGGGGTATTCATCAGAAGTGCCAGCTGCTTCAACTGAAGCCATTCTCTTCAGAGAGGCATGAAAAGTGTGTTTACTCTCAGCTGTCTATTGTCATTCCTGAGCTAGTTGTTACATTTTTCACGAAACCTGACAATAAACATATGAGTTAACATAAAGATGTTAATTATTTTATAAGTGATTATTTAACCTATAAAAGTGACAGTATTATATGCATTAAGGGGTACCGATCTCTGCTGTGTTATTCAATACTTTTCTTTACATCAACAAATTGCATACGATTAAAAACCAACGTTGCATACCTTCCATTTTTCCTACCTTACATCTTTAAAAGAAGCTCACATATGGTTTAATGATCATTTTCATGTTGTCACAGATATAGTTGTATAGTGGCCCTAAGGGGATGGCCTTCAGAAAGTCTGAAATGAATAGCTTGCTATTATCTGCAATTTGAAAGTTTTAGCCTAGTAACTAACCCTACATGGGATACTACATTAGGGGTTCTAAGTGACCCTCTCTTCCTCTGCACTGTAAACAAGAAAATGAAAATGAAAGTGGAATTAATTTTCTTTTCTATACATTATTACTGGAATATAAATAAAAAGTTGTGTGTACTGCAGTACAATACAACAGTTATGAACAAATTGTTAATTTACTGTGTTAGTGCAGAAGCAAATTATACACTGCTTGGCCAAAAAAATCGTCACTTGGATTTAACTAATGGCTCAGTCACACTAATAGTCCAATAGTAACAGGACAGCAACATCCTTGCAACTAGGAAAAATCTGTGGTTGCCCAGTGATTGCACTGAATTTGTTAGCATTCGGTGATCAATTGCAAGTAGTTGTGGTGACCAACTGGTCGCCCAGAGGCTGAGTGTGCAAAACCCTCAACCTCTGCGTGACCACTTTTGATCGCAAAGTGATTGCGCAGGTCATCTGGTGAGAGGCAACCTGTCTCCAAACAGTCAAGGTCCAACTCTGAAGGACTGCAGTCACTATCAGACAGATTGGTGAAGGCTTGCAAATAATTGCCGTCTTATTTATAAAGGCTAGCAGATTAGATTCAGCCAGATTCAGTCTGTACCAATGAGCGCAATTCGTCTACAACGCATCTCTTTGCAATACGGGACTCGACTCAGCTGGTTGCCAACTGGTTGTATTCTGGTTATATATAAGGTTGCTGAGCACTTATGTCATTTTGCAGTTAAATCACCATCCTGCAGCAACTGCATCACTATTTGTGGAGAAATTTCAGAATTTCAGTTTCATATCTGAATGGAAGTAGTTGATGTGAATTTCTGTTTAATGTGAATTTTTGTTTATTGTGAATTTCTGTGTATGTAGACAACAACAGATTTGTGATTTCATTTCTTAAACAACCATGTCAGAAAACATATCCTATGGTCGTGGAAAAGATATTACTCTGTTTCAGAAGGGTCAAATTATTGGCCAGATCTGGGGTTGCTTCAGTTAGTCAGGTCTAGGTTCAGCAATGTTATGTGCCCAAAAAATTACTGGTCAGCTGACTGACTTGAATATACTGAATGACCAGGTTTTTCCATCAATGGATTTTTTGTTCCCTGATGGTACAGGCATATTCCGAGATGACAATGCCAGACTTCATCGGGCTCAAAATGTGAAAGAGGGGTTCAGGGAGAATGAGACACTCCAGACCTTAACCCCACCAAGAATCTTTGGGATGTGCTGGAGTTGATTTTACACAGTGGTCCAACTCTCATCATCAAGATCTTGGCGAAAAATTTATAATTTTATTGAAATGATGCTGGAGTTGATTGTATGCTGTCATCAAAGCTAAATAAATATATAAGATATACAGTGGTGTAAAAAAGTGTTTGCCCCCTTCCTGATTTCTTGCATGTTTGTCACACTTAAATCTTACAGATCATCAAATTTAATTTCAATATTAGACAAAGATAACACAAGTAAACACAAAATGCAGTTTTTAAATGAAAGTTTTTATTATTAAGGGAAACAAAAAAATCCAAACCTACATGGCCCTGTGTGAAAAAGAACATAAAGGCTTGTCTCAGTTTTGCCAGAAAACATCTTGATGATCCCCAAGACTTCTTGGAAAATACTCTTTGGACTGACGAGACAAAAGTTAAAAATTTTGGAAGGTGTGTGTCCCATTACATCTGGCGTAAAAGTAACACAGCATTTCAGAAAAGGAACATCATACCAACAGTAAAATATGGCGGTGGTAGTGTAATGGTCTGGGGCTGTTTTGCTGCTTCAGGACCTGGAAGACTTGTTGTGGTAAATGGAACCATGAATTCTGCTGTCTACCAAAAAATCCTGAAGGAGAATGTCTGGTCATCTGTTTGTGACCTCAAGGTGAAGCGCACTGGGGTTCTGCAGCAGGACGATGATCCAAAACACACCAGCAAGTTCATCTCCGAATGGCTTAAGAAAAACAAAATGAAGACTTTGGAGTGGCCTAGTCAAAGTCCTGAACTGAATCGGATTGAGATGCTGTGGCATGACCTGAAAAAGGCGATTCATGCTCAAACCCTCCAATGTGGCTGAATTACAACAATTCGGCAAAGATGAGTGGGCCAAAATTCCTCCACAGTGCTGTAAGACTCATTGCCAGTTATCGCAAACACTTGATTGCAGTTGTTGCTGCTAAGGGTGGCCCAACCAGTTATTAGGTTTAGGGGGCAATCACTTTTTCACACAGGGCCATGTAGGTTTGGACTTTTTTGTTTCCCTTAATAATAAAAACCTTCATTTAAAAATTTTGTGTTTGTGTTTACTTGTGTTATCTTTGTCTAATATTTAAATTAGTTTGATGATCTGAAACATTTAAGTGTGATAAACATGCAAAAAAATAAGAAATCAGGAAGGGGGCAAACACTTTTTCACACCACTGTACTTATATAATAAGTATATCTTCCTTTAAGGAAACTTATGCCAAAGAGATCTCCAGTCTGTGCATAAAATTGCGGGTGTCAAGTTAGGTCCAGATGCCACAAATGGGCTATCAAAAGTGCTTTCATCTTACAATACAGTCAAAGAGAAACTGATGACATGTGAGATGACATAGTGTCTATTAGATATGAGTACAGGTATGCCTTGAATTTATGACTTGTCCCTTTTTATCCATTGGGCACAAAATGCTTGAGACCTACTGGAGTAGATGAGCAAGCCATATCAAGTTTTGGCTGTAATTCATAAGGAAAATACACAATGTGGCCAGCTGTGTGTAACTATCTGCTGTTTCCTGCTCTTTGAATTTTAACACAACAATAGCAAATCAATCACTGGCATATTCAGGACTTTAGAAGGGACTTGAACATGTAAAGGATTAAATGACTGGTCATAACAAAGACTGCCTAATTTTGAATCTTTGTATAGCTGAGTGACATGGGTATGATTTTGCTAAGGACAGGAAGTTAAAAAAGGGAAGACTGACAAAGGTGTGACAGATGGGATCCCATCAACTGAATTACAAAATCACTTTACTTAGGCCTTTTGTCACTGCTGAAGGACTATTGAGCTGCACAGAAACTAAACTGATTTTACTAAAAAGGCCTCCAAAGAAAACATAATTGTGGTAGATGTGGTGTGGGTGGCTTCCTTTTTGTCCATATGTGTTTTTGTAAAGTTTACTTATGCAGCAACACACACACACACACACACACACACACACACACACACACACACACACACAAGTTCATGAGATTGATGGTATGAATGGAATAGAAACTTTTTTTCTTTCTTCTCAGAAGGCAGATTCTAAATAACACAGGAATCTATTTGTTGGCTCAAACTGATGCTCAAAATGATTTATGTTTTTGGCGTCTTGTTTACTTGTGCCTGACCTATTCCATTGTCTAAACATGATGTAGTTATTCCCATGGGGGAAAAAAATTCAAATGCCAGGGTAAAAATAAATCCTGATTCTGTCAAAAAAAGACCTTCTTTACTATTCCTATCATGTTGGGCCGTCATCATTTTTCTTCTGGGGCGAGCACAGCCTGTAGTATTCTGTAGTTATACGGACACATGGGGCATGACAGTTGATTCTCTCCAGTTCATCTGACTTAGCGTTCACTGATAATAGCTTTGTGATCAGGTCCAGCGCTTTAAGGACAGACTTCCAGTCTTTCAACAAGGCCACAGTCCCACTGAGATTGATTCTCCGTCTGCTGTCAAAACTCTGATGGACTTTCGTTAAGGGCCATTGGAGTGCGGAGTCAAGATGATAGTTTTCAGAAAGGCACTAGGTTTGTTTCACTGTAACTGGTTTCAGAAATGGAGAAATCATTAAAAATGAAATTGAACCTATTCTGCTCCATGCCCAACTCAAGTCTGCCTTAATTACATGACCATTTTCAAAGAGTGTTTTGTAACCATGCTGTTTTACTCAGTCATGCCCCTGACTTATGATACCCTCACAGTATCTTCTGTTGTTTGCTTTGCAAACACAGAGGGAAAAGTCTAGAGCTTATGCTCTTGTGTGGCCTCTCTCTTTCACCATCCATCGTCTCCCTGGCCCTCACAGCTCTGCTCTCTGTCAGACACCCCTGTCACTCTCCTGCTGTCCTGCCATCTTGCCAACAGACCAGTGCTGATGGAGCCAAGAAACAACAAGGCTGACAGTCAGGGTGACTCACCAGACCCAAGAGGATTCTTTAAAGACATCCTCACCCTCAGAAAGTACAGTATGTACAATCAACTCCCCCATGTCTCCAAATATTTATAGATAAAAATGTGAGTGTATGTAAAACCACTGCACAGGCTCAGTATTATTCTGTGTGTATTCTGGTCACTTTTTTACATCCATTTCTACTTCCCAGAGGTCCAGGTTACTAATTTCAGGTGAGGTATTATATGTACTCACAGCTTGTACTAGACTACTTCTCCCCATACTGTTTCCTCTTGGGTTTGTTAACATTATATTATAATAATTAGTACATGCCCATGCTACAGTACTGACTGGCCTGTTCGTGCTGTTGGCAAACTGACATACTGGTAGATGTTGTTTAAATAAATAAATCAAAGATAAATATGGGACTCATTGTATGTTTATATGCAGCAAAATGTATTTACATCAATGTATGATTAAGGGACCATGTCAACTGTCCATTGTCTAAAAAAAAAAAAGTGTATTACTATACTCATCAGCCAGACACTGTCCAACAACATTGAGTTTATAATGGAAAACTGGTTTGCAAGATTTTCGTTCAATCAAATATATACCTATATAGTAAAAGAGGATTCCATAACTTAACTTTCACTATAGTTGCATATTTACATGTCTCATGGTTTACCTATAGGTTACATGGCAATGACATGTACCTGACAAAAATACACATAATGACATGCTGGGAAAAAAAAGGTGATTTTGTATGCTGGACTAATTCACATAGTTTGAGATCCCATGACCTTAAGTACATTTATACAGTTATTTATCCAACATTAAACTTTTAATATAGTCCTTAAATATAGTAAACTTGACTTCATAAGTTAATGTGTCAAATGATGTAATTAAATATTAATACTGTAAACATCACGATTTGGAGATAATGAGCATGTTTGATGTTTGCTGAAATAGATGCCACTGTCATGAAATTAAAATGATATGATGATTTTATAAGATGTTACAGGTGGATAAAAGCTAAAAATGGGTCATTTTAGTCTGTTGGTAGGTGGTAGCTAGGCAACATGATGATGTCATAACATCTGATCTAGATAAACTGTGAGGGGCCTAAGATGTACCTGTGTGCCAGTTTTAGTTGCTGAACTCCTGATCATGCAGGACGAGTTCAAACAGAAAGACAAAGATTTCATGTATTATAGTAAAATTATTAATTATACAAATTATTATATCATTTTGCTGTTGTGATATATTAAATAATACCACATTACTTTTTGCATTGTTGTAGTGTAGGAGGGTGCATGGACAGATTATTTTTTTTTTTTTGTGTTTGTTTGTTTAAGTTTGAGTTACTTATGTAAAATTGGGTAAAATAACTAAATAACCCACCTTCCCAGATACACCAGTCCCATAAAGCATGGATCAAATCCATAATCCTACATTTTAGTCAGTTCTCTGATATAGTACTTTATGTAATTTATGACCTTCTCACAAATCTTACTGTATGATAAATGCTATACTTTGTTTTAGTTTACTGTAACCATCTTAGTATAAATTTTCCTTTAATCTTGCTTCATGAATTTACTGATTCTTTGGGCACTTAGGAGCAGCACAAACAAGTTGTTAATCGTTACTGAATTTTCAGTTCATACTAGCAAACAGTGGTTTATTTACACACCCACCATCTATAGAGCAACAGTAGCATTCATGTGGATTTTTTAGCTCTCATTACCTGTTAGATAGAAGTCCATTATACACTCTCTTTTAGCTCTATTTTTGTTCATCCACGTCTCCCGATGGATATACCAGGTTCTTAAGGTGCTCACACTTCAATATGTTGACCAGTGGTGTCTAACTGTGTCAGATTGTTTTGATGTTTTACTGGCAGTTAACAGCAGCACATTGCATCACTCAGTGGTGTTGATGGGAGAAAATAAATTATCTTAGAGAAACTGAAATGCTCCAGGAAACTGAAGGCAGCTGCCAAAATTAGGCAATATTTTTGGGGTTCATTGTCCCACTTGTCCCCTTTCATCTAAAAATTTACTATAGTAAAAAAAATAGAGTTAAATATTAATGACACCTTAAATGCACAGAGAATGTTTGTTAATTTTTCCAAGATTTTCTAAAGAAGCTTAAAAATTACACGGTAACTGGTGCGGTCTTTAAAGGCAAAGGGTGGTCACAGGAAAATTTGAATTCATGCAGATTTTTTTTCCATTTACTGCACTTTGTACGAAGCTGATTAATAAATAAGAATATCAATAAATAAGAGTTATCAGTGGCATCATATCTGAAACCATCCTCATGGTCATGTGAGGTAGGCTTGATTAAATGTACTGAGGCAGGTCTGTTCACAGGTCTCACAGCAGGTTCAGATGTAATCATGTTATACATATGAGCATAGGTCCACAGCTGGCCTCAGCTCTCATATGGCTCTAGATGCTCTCCACGAGAACCACATGGGGGCTAGAAGACAATTTTATTTTGTCTACAGCTGCAATCTGCTGAAATATTTCAGATAAATTCCCTTAAAATGCAGTATATCTATATGCAATAAATGCCATTGCATTTAATATTACATTTCTGATGAATGTAATCTTCTATTAGACGAAGTAAATTTGATTTTTAAAAAACATCTCAAAGTGACCCCGAACTTCTGAGTGGTAGTGTAAAGAGGACTTATTTGGGGCGTGTTCCAAGTCATCCAGTGATTTTGAGCTCAGCATCTGCTGTCAGTGTTGGAAGATTTCCTTTTATAATGCCAGAGCAGTAATTGAGGGTCATCACCTTAAGTGTTAGTGTAAGGTAGCCTTACACTACATAACTAATAATTAACAGCATTTCCTGACATCGCCACCCTCATATTACTTAACATTAACTGCGAAGAGAAGAGAAGAGAAGGGCCTAGCAGGAGCTCATATTGTTTGGAGGCAACAGTATGACATCTGCAAGGAGAAGTAAAGGGATAAAGATAGCAAGAGGTTGTTGTTCACGCTCTCTCTCTCTCTCTCTGTGCATGTATGTGTGTGTGTGTGGTTGTTGTGTGTGATGGCCACAGTGCTGTGGGCTGTAATAGAGAAGAGAGAGCATTAGGCACACTCAACACTGAGGCAGCAGGAACTTGCAGCAGAACTCCACAGAGTCCTCTCCATCTGTAATCAGCAGAGCGAGAGGGGAGTCACACGTCCTTTTTCCTCCACACAAACAATCCCCGTTTCTTTCCTGTCTACCTCCTTCTTTATCACAGCTTTTCTTTCTAGTTTTATCAGTCACATTAATCCATATTAATTTGCAGCATTGTGAGGTAAGTATTGGGAGCCTTCTGTATTTTTTTTTAACTTCAACATACATGCAAAGACTTTTATTTGCCTAACACAGTTGAGAATTACTTAATATTAAACAGTAACACATTGTGAAGCCCGTTCAGGGAGAGGGCTTACTCTAAAAACTGAGACACTTTCTCAAAGAGTTACTGTCCTTTTAGCTTCTTATAAATGGCTCGGTCTGCTGTGACATCACTCAAAAGTGACTCAAAACAATTTCTCCCAGACTGTGTAACTCACACTGATGAACAAGGTTCATGAGCGCTTCCCATCCCACATCTTCTTCTCATTGCTGAGTCCTATAAAATCAGTAGAATTTTCTGTATTTGAGATTTATCTCTGTGCCCACGGTCATCCCCTAGCCCCCTTAAGGAGCCAATTCATGAATAATAAATAGAACTGGCAAATTATAACAAGGTTGCTCATTTGGTTGGACAGCATTGTTAAAGGATGTGTTTCTGTGTGTGTGTGTGTGTGTGTGTGTGTGTGTGTGTGTGTGTGTGTGTGTGGCTGAGAGAGAGAGTGTAATTACCTGAACTGTACTTTCTGAACTGTCCTCTGATACACATTTTTGTGCCATAGGACCATCTAAAGCCTGAAGTTTGATCAGCTGAACTAATTGATTATTTCCAAATAAGATGGCATGTATATGTTCTCAGTTAATTCTTTTCTTATAAGGAATTTCTTTCCTCTCTGATTTCATGCATACCTTCAAATGATGCCATTTGCATCCCCATGGTATACTTCACTACTCCGCTGTCTAACCCAGTAATTTTTTTTATTTATTTATTTGGCCATTTGCTGCCTTTATTGGACATTCACAGAAGAGTTTTACGAGAAATGTAGTGAAAGAGAGTAGGGGATGACATTTTCTAACCCATAACCACCAACAGTGTTCAGAGGAGAATGATTTATTTTGACTTTTGTACTTCATTAGGTAGGTTAAATTAAAGAAGAATTACATGCATCTAGTTTTTTTAAATAATACTTAAGGGAAAAAGGGGGCAAGAACCAAAAATAAAATAAAATAAATACTGACTTGGCCCTGGGGCAATTGTGCCATTGTGGCTAAATATGACAGAAAATATTTTGTAAAAATTCCAAAAATATTTAATTATTTTAATAATATTATCATAAATCTATGTATATATTTTAGTACAACAGTGCTTTAAGTCTTAATATGCCCTAATTAGGTTTACTTGTATAAGGAATAACGGGACAGCTCTAAGGTGGCTGGCTAAGTGAAAGCAGCTGCTAGAGGAAATGGCATTTTAATTCAACTTGCATCCCTCTTTTCAAAGATGCAGCCAAGCCAAGTTAGACAAGAGGTGAGGGCCCGTAAGCAACTGTGCCAACACTGTGTTGATCGATGGATTCAGTCTGATATTCCTCTTCTCTCCTGGAACAGAAGGTACAGCAACATTTCTAACTTTGGCCTTAGTTCATACCAAATTCCTTCTAGGAGAAAGTCTGACCATTCAGCAGGCATCTTGATAAGGTCTCTGGCATTTACTTGGGATGTCATATTGAAGACTCTATCTAAATGAATAGGGACAGAGCCATAACTTCAGTGGTTACTGGGACATAAAAAACTCCACCTACAGATTCACAAGTAAGGATAAAAACTGCTTCAAAAGCTTGGATGACTTTGCCTCAAAATAAGGTTTAAAAACCTTAGTCACTAGGGTTAGTGCACCCCTCACTCGTGACATCTGCTTTCAAGACAGTAAGACAGGGATTATACTAGATTTTGGACACAGATATGAACAGACAAGTAGTCATAGTTGGTATGCATGATTGGTGCATTGTAGTGTAGTGTCTGCATGGTCACAAAAAATTTGTCTGTACCTGGCTTCACCCCTTGATTATGAAATTTTTGTTGACCCTTGACCTGTGACAGGGACGGTGAAAGCACTCACAACCAATGGGTGATCTCACAGCTGCAGCATCCATCTTTTATATACAGTCTATGCTTTCTGGTCATTATTCTTTAAGTGCCGTGTCTCTCTCTCTATTATAATGTCTTTGGCACAGAGTTTAGTTCTGGAAGGCTGCTTTAGCATGAAAACTATCTGCCACTGCAGTCTCACATGGCAAAAAGGTGGTATAGATTTGCATGTAATGTAATATACAAACACACAACTACAAAATACACACATATAGGCAGAAAGTGCCTTAGTGGTTGAGCCACCAACTCTTTTCCCCTTTAACTGAAAAACTCAACTAATGAGGCACTGAATGCAGCAGGTGCTAGACTGCAGTCATTGGCAAGGTCAGAGCTGCCTCATGTGCACACACACACATATTTTGGATTTTTTTTGTGTTGTACTTCTGTGTGCTTGTGTAAGAATGCAAGAAATACTCTGAGCCTTTAATTTTAAGATGCTGACCATTTGTGAAGTACTTTTTACATAAAAGATGGACATCACCCGTCGCTTAGTGAAGTCTTGCTGTGAAGCCTCAATCGGAACATTTTTACCCTCACCGTCTTGGTGTTTTGAAAACAGACACGACATTGAAGGTTGGATTTGACTTAAAAAACAGAGGGACACTGCATGCTCATACGATAGTGATTTGTTAGTCAGAAGTTGGGCCCGCCCCTAAAGCCATGCCTTATCATCCTTTATGAATCTAGTGGGAACCATAGTTTACAAAATAAACATTATGTTGTAAGACTTGAAACAAGCAACTGAGACCATAAACTCATCAGGAAAGTTATTGTTACTAAGGTTACAGTTTAAGGTAGCCGAAAGGTTGACTTCAGATAGACTTTTATACAATCTGACTTCTTTTTGCCTCGAGATGGATTGCCCCCAGCAGGGAGGCAGTTTTACATAAACTTCAAAGTTTGAAGCCCTTTTTAGAGACTGAGAGTAAACAACAAACAAGTCACAAATGATCTACATCCTGGCACCACCTGTATTAGTTTCAGAATATAATAATCTGTTTAAACTTGAATATTACTCCAACATTTTCAGTGATGTGTTTGCATACCAATGTACATCTTATAATAAGTTCAAGTATTCAGCTTAAAGTAGATGCAGCAGAAGCCAAATAACGACTCGTCTGTGTTGTTGTGGTAATCATGGTGAATATTAAATTAAAGCTGCTAAGACTTGATTCTTCAGAAAAGACTTTGTCTGTAACAGACAGTGAATGTGGGTTTTAATTGCTCTCACTGCTCTGCTCTAAAATGACTTGCAAAACTTCAGCAGGGAAGTTTAATAAGACAGAATGTGGCTGAAACCCAAAGTGGCATGTCCTATCAGCACAGCGTAAATAGAATGGGAAATTTCACTCATTGGCATGGACTAAAGCGCATTAGGTAAGTCAGCCTGTCACATAGGCACTCACTGAAAACTGTAAATGAGACAGGGAGAAGGTATTATCCTCCTTTCCACAATTTTCTTAGTGTTTGACTGATGCATTTACATTTAATCTTATCATTGCATAACTTAAATCAACTAAATTATAAACAAGTTCACACTAGCTTGGCTTCACTCACTCAAAATGCTCCCCTGCTCTTTTAGGGAAATACAAAAATAATGAAAAACAAAATTCTTATGAGGTAAGAGACGAGGGCTTCTGGTTGATTTTGTTGGTCGTTGAAGCTTATCTGTTTGTAAAGGAACAGTTCAGGATTTTTTAAAATAAGCTTACATGGTATCAATCTTCTCATCTAACTCTTGGAAGAAAAAAAAGTGTATTGTTCAACATGTCGCACTATTTCATTAAAAAACGTATTATTCTGCTACCATTTTATAAATATTAATTTAGGATGAAATGCCTGTTTCCTTCAAAAGGCATTTTAAATTGGTGATGACTCAGAGTGAATTGAAGAAAGTGTCTGTTTCAGATCCTTGATATTGCTATTTAAATGCTTAGTCCTTGAAGCAGCTTTCAGATTGCACCCATGCAGAAAGTGACTGCTCCAGTAAATCCAGTTTAGTGTATAATCCCACTCTGATCTGTGGCTTGATTTCTGGTAATGAAGAGCTCATGCTGTCCCTGTATTTGCTCTGAGATTAGAGGAACCAAAATGAAATTTTAGCTTCAGCTGTTGCCACCAGCCCTTATTTAAAACTTTTATTAAAACAAGAACACTGGGGGTATTCAATCCCCATTAATATTTAATTTTTCCTCAGTCAAATGGTGTCTTTGGCTTCATTTTTGTCCAAATTACCCACTTCTTTGACTTACACCTGCACTTTTTTGCAAAGTGAGAATGCAGATAACAAATTGGTGTAATCTTATGTATCAGTTTAACTGTTGATTTTCTTCCTCCTATCTGTTTCTTAATTTAACCGCATTGACTTAAAAAGGCAATGGCTGCACCCTGGAAATAATTAGGATGCCACTCTGCCTTG
The DNA here is from genome assembly GCA_015106735.1 of Paratilapia polleni. Lineage (NCBI taxonomy): Eukaryota > Metazoa > Chordata > Actinopteri > Cichliformes > Cichlidae > Paratilapia > Paratilapia polleni. The sequence continues at coordinate 20,474 of VUQI01064380.1, forward strand.
ACACACAAGTTTATTATAGTGGTCTCATGCCCTATGGATTGCTTCTGCTCTCATTACTTTATCTCAGATCAATAATGCACGCTGCTGCTCACTATGACCTGCAATTATCAGTTTTAGTCTGCACTCAGGGGTTAAAAGCAAAATGAGCACATGCTGCAATCCACAGAGAAAACTGATTCCAATATTACTTTCAATATGCAGCTAAGGGAAATGATTAGATCTTGCCCCACTGTTGAAAGGGAATGTTTTGGTTGAACTTGTTTTTCTCATTACAGTCAAATATTCATCAGGAACTATAGGGGACTCATTAATGGAAATCCCTCTTGTCTAACTTGAGATATAACTCACATCATGACTCAGTAGCGTGAAGTATTTGTATCACAGCCCACCTCTATTCCCTGATGACGAGGAAACCCATAAGAGCCTGTGGCTGTAAATAAGATTCAAAGAAAAGCAATTAGGCCTCATCTTCACAGTATGCCTCAAAATATTTCACAGGCCTCTTCTCTTCTATTCCATGACTATCAATGACTTTACGTCTAGCCCGAGAATATTTGAGTCCTGTCAGAAACCTTGAACTGAAATTGATCATTAAGAAAAGGTTGTGATGCCCCAGAAAGTGAATTCTCTAACGGGTGAGAAATACATCCACTTAGGTGTCTTTGTTGGTATCATCAGTGAAAATTTTAAGTTTAGTGTTGGATACCTGCTGTAAATTTTCATTTTTTTCAGTAGTTCAAAAACAGGCAGAAATTTCAATGATAGGTAAAATAAATGATTGTGTTAGAGAATTTATAACAAACCAGCTTTACATACAGATTATACAGATAGGTGTGCAGGGCTGCAAAAACAGAATCGTGGCTCCTTGTGAATAAAAATAATACAGAATGTTTCCTTTAAACATGTTAAAAATCTACATGATGTAACTGAAAATAAGATTCATTGGACCAAGCCACCTTCTTCCATTAAACCTTAACTCCACGGTCGAGTTGTGATAGAAATGCACAGGGGTCAGCATGGGCACCAGTCTGTGACTATACAGCCCCATATACTTAGCAAGCTGTAATGCATTATGGGTTCTGACACCTTTCTATCAAAGCTATCATCAAGGTTTCAGCAAAACCTTACAGCAGTCCCAGAAGAAATCTCCCTCCCATAGTTGGTCTCTATATGCTCTCCTTTTTTCTTTTCTTTTTCTCCTCACCCCCACCTTCTCTTCCTATCAAAAAGGAATTCTTCTTTCCCCATTTCTCTAGCATTGTAGGGTCCTTACAATATAAAATACCTTGAGACAACTTTATTGTGAATTGATGCTATTTAAATAAAACTGATTAAAACTGAATTTCATTTAATTTAACTGGATAGATAGATAGTATGACTGTCATTCTACTATGCATGTGATATTACAGTTCCTTTAGTCCAGAGTGCAAAATGACCAGGGTCTCACACTCACACCATCAGAAGCCTGGGATACAGTAAGCTGAGTGTAGACCTGCTTAGCTACATTTTTACTTGATAACGAGTAGGCATACCTGCCTCCTAATGAATCTTTACCACTCACATCAATGAAACAACACAATTGGCTCATATGTTTCATGGATAAACTGTTGATTGGCCCTTTGGGTGCAGGGGACAAACACCATTTTTCCGTTATAGAATTTTTAGATGTCTATCATAGACTCTCTACAAAAGAATGATGTAGCTTTCCTTGCTCTGTAACCTCAATAAATGCTTTCCAGATAAGTTTATGCTTTCAGTCGCTAGTTTCAAGTCTTATTGAATAAAACATGATGTTTATTTTGTAAGATATGGTCCCAGTTAAAGCAAAAAAGGGGCATAAAGCAGTGTATGCTTAAGAGCGGGTCTACCTTTTGACTAATAAGTTGCTACCCTCATTCAGTCACGCTATCGATGCACCCCTCACTTGTGACATCTGCTTTCGAGACAGTAAGGTGGGGTTTATACTAGATTTTGCTAGAAATCTACTGCAGATCTCCTGTGGGGTTGCAGAGTGAGACTTATAGTGCTCATGAAGCATTTTCACCCCCTAAGACATGCCATTTCAATTTGCTCTGAACCAGTTGTCTAGCCATCACAATTTGTCCCTTGCCTGCGTCACTTAGATCTTTAAATTTGCCCAATTTTCCTCCATCCAACACATCAACTTCAAGAATTGCCTGTTCGTTTTCTGCCTAATATATCCCACCCCTGACAGATTTTATAATGTCTGATTATCATAACAACCATTTTTCCAGTTCATCATGAGGGGGATCTGAATGTCTGTACCAAATTTCACAACCATTCATTCAATAATTTGGAGAAATTTCACTCAAAAAGACAAATGTTACCCACATTTTCCTTAGAGGAAAAGGCAAGGGCTAACCAAATTGATTAAAATATACTTTGTGAGTCTCCTAATTTTCATGCCAATCTGTTGAATCATTTTCTGGACATTTTGCTGACAAAAGGATAAAAATAAAATAAGGATTATCAACAGAAAAAAATCAGGGTATCATCAAAGTCAGGAGGCTTCCTATTCTTATCCTGACAATTCATTCTCTGTGAATGGTCCTATACTTGGCACTGTGACAAATATGTCTTGGGGTAATTTGGACAATAGCCATACCTAATCATTGAATAGTGAAACAGGTCTGGCAGTATTCATTATGGACTGCTGTTGTCCACATTGTAGACCTGATGTTATAACAACTGTCAGCCTTACTAGCCTGTCCTTTCTTTTGAATGCTAATCCAAAGGCAGAAATGGCAATTAGCCCGATAAGCATGCTGATCACTGCGCAGATGCTGAAACACTAAGGAGGAGGCAGAGGGGTCCTGACCTTATCAAAGATGGTGGGCATGCTCAGAATATCAAGCATTTTTTTCTTTCTTTCTTTCTTTTGAACAAAAATAAACATTGTTCTTAGAAATGCTGCAGCTTTTTTGTTGGATGTGGTAGAATAAAAGCCAGGGAACCCTCTAGAATACATAGGATTAGTCTTCTGGGGACCATGACTGCATGTACAATCTATACAGTAGGTGATGTAATGTCTCAGCCTTAATCACAGTGGTGGGCTGACAAACATTGCCATTCACGTACCATGCTACTAGTGTGGTTAAAACTAGTGAAAGTTGCTACAGTCAAATATGCCTAAGAGTATATGCTTAAAACTGACACTTTAGGTTAAGGACAACCTGTCATTCATAGAATAGACCTAATTAATTTCACACAGAATGGAAAAGCTTCAGTAACTCCTGCTTCACATGAACAATTACTGCTCTGACAGGGTTATTCTAACAACGTGAGTCAAACTCAATTTGCCCAAAGCTTAGTTTTACCATGAAAAATGTCGAGGCACAAGTCTTATGACACACCAACATCGAGCTCAGACTTTGAACTGCTGACGTACATCAGCAGTAGAACTTTGGAGATGAAGATGGAGAACAATTTATAACAGCTAAGGGCTGAGTATAATGATACTGAGAAGTCAGATGGGAGCACAAAGACAGAGAGGGAGCTGTATCATATCTCCCTTCAGGCAGAAGAAGAAGATGTGGTCCCTCAGTCCCCAGGCATTCCCATGTTGGTCCCCCAACTGTGCCCTCCTCAGGCTAGGGATCAATCCCTGCCTGGCTGACTCTGCTCCCATGCTCCGGACTCTTCATTAGGCCTGGCCTTCTAGAGTGGAAGCTCTAATTGACAAGGGCCACTGAGAGCCAGCATCCCCGTCTGCCACCCTCTCAGAGAAAGGGTCGCCAGGCATCAGCCGCTCACACTAATCTTTCCCATTATCCTCTGGTCTACTGTGGGAGCAGAAAAACAGCCCGCCTGTCGAACGTGTAGATGCTACATTTAGGCGTGCTTCTGTTTGTGTGTAACTGTCTGCAAGCTTTGTTTGAGTTCTTTGGCTAATGGGAGCACAGGTCTGATTAAATCATGTGAAAAACAGATCCCATCTACGACACTTGTTTACAACCTCTTCAATGGGCCTGTTGTAAGAAAAGGTGCGGGTTATTTTTTCTGTTTTATGGGATGTTTTTCATGTGAACTTGCTTTATTAGATAGCACTGCACTTCCTGTTTTGTGAACAACAACTCTGACCCTATGATCAAGAGCTTTTATAATTGAGAGTCAGAAAAAACTCCTTCCTATCTGTTATAGCTGTCCCCATATTGAACTCACTAGTGAGAATGGTCTTATTTTTATTCACTGCTCCCATGGTGATTTACACCACTCAGAGGTCTCATTTCAATCCTTAATCGTTATGACTGAACATTTAATTTAGGAATTAAAACAATTTGCAGCATGGCAAGAGTAATTTGCGGGGTCAATTACAGTCTTGGACTGCCCAGTGAGAAAATGAACAGTGGTGTGAGGACTTTATCTGGCGAGGGTGCAACTGACAGACAGAAAAGGGGTACTTGGGTCCTAAAAGGTCAGGGCAGAACTCAAAGGAGATACTGGGAAGAACTGATGAAGAGAGCATTAACAGTGTAAAATTAGTGTTTTCTGTGAAGCTTTATCTTTCACCATCAATATTTTTATTTTTCTAATTAGGTGCAGTAGGATAAGACCACACCGGGTGCCACTCCTGTCAGCTAAGAATGGGAAACTGAGGACTACAGTTCACACGGGCTCACCAAAATGACACAATAGAAGATTGGCAGAACATTTAGTGAACTGATAAGTCTCCATTTGTGCTGTGACGTTCGGATGGTAGGGTCAGAATTTGGTATAAACAACATGAAACAACATGGATCCATCCTGCCTTGTATCAACAGTTCAGGCTGGTGGTGGTGGTGTCACGGTGTTGGGCTTATTTTCTTGGTACACTTTGGGCCCCTTAGTACCCAGTAGACACTGTTTAAACGCCACAGCCTACCTGACCACAGTGTACCCATCTTCTGATGGCTGCTTCCAGCAGGATAACACACCACGTCACAAAGCTCAAATGATCTCAAACTGGTTTC
>VUQI01064381.1:0-14526 GCA_015106735.1 Paratilapia polleni
CTAGCACTGTTTTTGCCATCCAGTTGGTTCTATTGCAAGAGGATAGTGATGACCACAGCAATGGTTTTTATACTTTTCCTCGTTAAATAAGATTTGGTTCAGGTGATCACCTCATCAGTACCTTATTAGGTAGAAACAGGTGTGCTTGTGTTGGAATTCAAGAGACACTGGAATGGAATGACTGTCATATATGTAGAGATGCTGATTTCTGAAAAATTTGCAGTGGTCTCTTAATTTTTTCCAGAGCTATATATATATATATATATATATAAAGAATTACATAATATCCCATAAGCTCTTTATATATTTTACAAGTCAAAATATGGAATGTAACTAGTAATAGGGTAAATATGAGGTAAGGAGCAGATTGTTTGAGTATAAAGTTGTGGTTGGGTTTAAGTATAAAGTTTAAAAATTGGAAAATATTCAAGTAAATCCACTTAAGTATAGACAAGTAGTCGTAGCAAGAGTGTTTTCAAGGCTATTCACAGCCTGCCTCTCTGCCTAGACAGTCAGGCAAATGTTTAGTCTGATACAGCGGACAACAAAAACACAATTCGCAGCAGAGCAATCTTTATATTGGTCAACAAGACAACCAGCAGCAGGATATCCCTCGTTCCAGCACAATTTTTCACAGACCTTTCCAAACTGGTGATTGTTGCAAAGCTACAGAGAGCTTAAATCACTAACAGATGAAACTTATGAAACTACCTAGGTTCATAAGATCACAGGATATATGCAACTTTTAAATCTTGCTAGGGAACTTATCATTCCCTAGCATCTGTCCAGAGGCTGGTACAAATAAGCTGGTTATGCAACACATAATGAGGCATAACCATTCTGGGTTGCAAAAACACAGATGTGACAAAGAAGGGCGGGCCTGACTGTGAAACTGCACGCTCATTGGCTAATGATTTGTGATTGACAACTTGTTAGTCAATGAGCGTGCGGTGTCATACCACAGATAATACTCCATTTTGAAACATGGTATGACCAATATTTACAAAGCAAACTTATGTTTTTATTTAATATGACCCAAAATGAGTGACTGAGCCAATAAACTCAGCAGGCCAAGATAGAAAGCTGTTTTCCCATAGACTTCCATAGGACCAGAAGTCTTTTTGCAGCCACAGCTATCGCCGTCTGGTGGCCTTCAGATAGAATGCAGGTTTTTTGGCACTTTCACATTTGCTTAATTTTTCCAACCCAGAAGCTACATCTGTGTTTTATACTGTCTATGGGAATAAGCAACTGAGAATCATAACTTAATTATACATATAGGCAAATGGAATAAACACATTTTTCATATTAAAAACAAGAAAATGCCATTGGGTGCTATTAGTCTGTTTTCCTAGAGTGGGCATTGTATGGCTGTTTTATCACAACCATTTCACAACCAGATGGCGGCAGAAGAAGAAGTCATTGGAAATGCATAGGAGGAAACAACAGCACCGAACAGGCCAATCGTAGCAGCGGTGTGACATGTAGGTACATTTCTAGGGAGGTGTATGTCAGGTGACAATGTTACAAGTTACAGCGAAGGATTTCAGAAGGGTTTGCAGTTACGATGTACCTACAGCGCTGATCTAACACAGAAGTATAAATCCCACTAAAGTGTGGATGTGTAAAGTATGTGTAAAGAAGTAAAGTATTTTAAGCCTGTAAAGTAAAGTATTTTAAGCCTGAAAAGATGCTTTTACCTTTTCAAACAAATTTATACATAAAGAGGACATCTTTTTGAAGACCATGACTGGCTGACCAGATCCCCCCCAAAAAAAACAAAAAAAACAAAACACCCATCCAAGGATGTCTGGTGCATGGGGGGCAGTGTTTAGCTTCTGCCTTTACAGCCTGCTATACAATTTGGGGATGCTTAGAGGTGGAGTATTCAGGGTTTGCTGAGGTGAAGTTGAGTGTCGGGAAAAGAAACAAAACAGTTAGCTGAGTGTAGGAGTAAGGACTGTTTTTCATAGTCCGGGGAATGCAGTGTCACTGATAGCATCAGGTTAGGCATACTCACAGATACACACACACGTTCCCATGTGGGAGGATTATGAGTGGAAGGTACAGCCCATTGCTTTCTAATAACATCCTCTAATCTCTTTCCAGCTGCCCTTGAGGCTGTCCACTCAGAAAACATTGCAACTTTTCACCTTCAATAAAGCACCTCCTTCTTGCTCCTACTTCACCATCTACCAAAGAGGGGAGGGGTGTGTACTCCTCTTCATCACAGAGATTGGACAGGGTTGGCCCTCTAGTTGGCTGCAGAGGAGAAACCAATTTTTATCCCTACCCTGTCAGCTTGAATTAACTGTACAACCCCAACCTTTCAGCTGAACCTCTGCCCATTATTAGGCGCGACACTGTCTGTATGGTTTTCTATTTTCTCTGAAGGTTCTCTCAGCTCCTACTCCCTGCAGTACATTATGTCCATTCCTTTTCACACAGAAAAGGGCTTTGAGGGTATGATCATGAAATGTTGAAATCTGCTGTCTTTTTGTGCCAGGTGTTGTAATGGCGGAGCAGGCGGGGTGCATCCATCTACTTTCAGGCCAACCTTTCATCCCACCTAATGGCTTAACTTAAACTATCCCACCTGGTGCCATAATATCCCAGAGTCCTCTGCTTTCAAATCAGGCTTCTCTGGGGTTACTTTGTGATTTTCATTTTGAATACTTTCATCCCCTATTACGCTGAGCCGTCCATCACAAGTTCTGCAGCCTCGCTTTTAAACTCTGCCGTCATTTGTATTCATCACATTTTCAATTTCTCCCTCTCTCTTCATGATGCCACATAATAGGTTTTGTGCTTATAAAGGTGTCGTAGGGTTTCTTTTTCCAATTAGCATGGAATCATTCCTCCAGCACTAATCTCAGGCCCAGAGTATAGCCAGCTCCCCCATCTTTGATTTAATGCTTGGTGTGAATCCGGGGGAGTTGGAGGTGCAGCCATGTTGGAGAGTCCCCGCGGCCCACAATGTGTTCACCTCCTGATTGCTCGCCCTCACCGGTTTAGTGCTGGTTTATGGAGCATGATATGAAATAAACCCTTTTCCGTCCCCCAACAAAGATTTGTGGCGTAACTCGCACTCAACTCAGGGAGCTCCACAGTCAAGCATGAGGGGTTCTGGAGATGCATTTAAGGCAAGGTGGGAGAAGGGGAAAGGATGGGAATGTTAATTTAGGAACGCATCTGTTAAGAGAATTCAGGGGACAGACAAACAAAAAGCTGGCTGCTACTTTGCAAAGCAGAGACATGTAGTGCCCATCATCTCGAAACACTGCGCACACACACACACACACACACACACACACACACACTCCAGACTTTCTGGGCCTGGAAAGGGAGTTTTGAACTGAGCAGCAATCAGTTATTTTTTTAAAGCCACTGCTCCACTTGAACAAAGCACACTCACAGTAAAACACATAAATATATAGCTTTGAAGCCATGGTGATTTTTTTATTATTATTATCAAGGATATATAAATGAATACATCTATTGTTTCTGTTCATCTCAAATATGGCGCCTTTTTCAATCCTTGTCTTTAACCACAGTCTTTGTTGGGGAAGAAAACACTCAAAATGCAAATTCTTAACCTACCAGGCCCCCTCCAGTAGACACACGCACACACACGCACACAATACATATTAGGAACACAAATCTAGCATGATTAGATTGGCAACCAGTCTTGAAAAATCAATCTCGGTTGATTCAAAGCACTAAAGCATAAAGCCAAAATGCTTATCAGTCCATTATTTATTAACTACCTGTCACAACAGGTAATTTCCGATACCTCCTTGAGCAAAATAATATATGATAGTATTTTTGTTTGTTATTCATAGAAATCAATAATGCATAATATATATGTAATAATACAGCACAGTAAATGTATGAAAACAAGTTTTATCTTCAGGTTAATTTTATGAATGGACTTCTGATCCCACATTTTATAAGTTTGTTTGCCCCTTGAACTTATCATTTTGTTTATTATCACTGTTTTCACTCTGTATTATGCAGATAGTTATTTCAAATCAATTAACAACAGCGCTCCAGCTGGAAGAACTACTTAAAACGTGGCATATGCAAAAAAGACATGGAGATGATAGTTTTGTGAAATAGTTTAACATGATACCTGGAGGTGTAGTGAATAATAATGTTTCTTCTGTTACAAATGACAAATTACTGAATTGCTTAACCGCTTAACATCCACTAGGTCATTGGTGACCCATCTGGGTTTTGGGTTAGGTGTAGGGTTTAGTTTCAGTTAACATCCAGCCCCCTTCTTTTGTTTTAGAATTTTCAGCTGTTTGAAACACCTAAAAGGAAAACCTTTAAATAGAAAAACAATAATGCCAAAATTGCCAAAATGTAAACAAAAAAAGAAAAAAAAGACTTAATTTCATATATCATATCTTTGTCACCTGATCTGGTGGAAATGAGAAAAGAAAAATAGGAGGGAAACAAAATTCAGTTTTAAACCTATCAGCAACCTAATTTAAGAAATGCAATTTTTTATTTTTTATTTTTTTAATTCTAAAGTCACCGTAAGATTTCTTTACCTGTAGTTCACAGTACTTTTTGGCAGATCATAGTTTCGTCAGTCTTCCACTGCCTTATCATTGAGTGATGTTCAACGGCATCTTTTTTGGATGCTCAATACCAATAATACAATTGATTTTTTTTTCTTTCTCTGGAAAAGCATGCCCAGTAGCTTGTTTAACAGTCAAAGTCACTCACAGAGTGTCTGCAGGGTATTTTTCTCCGACTGACATAATTTCCACCAATCAGAAAATAGAGCGGTAGCATCTATAGAGCCTTAGAGGTGAAAGCTGGGGCAGAAAAATCTGTAAATCACTTGCTGTTCCTTGTAAAGCAAGTTAATACTTGAAAGTGACCGAGATGAACACATCAGCATTTCAATCACCTCCTCTCTCCTCTTCTCTGGACTTTGGAGCCATGCCCAAAACTTGGCCTAGGCTATTCCATATCTCACTGGGCAGTATTTACAGCAGCACAGGACAGTCCAAATGGACAACAGTGTTTATATATTATATATCGCAATGAAGGTACAAGGTGTGGCTAGCTGTAGGGTAAGTATAAATTTTTGAACAATAATGGAGTTCTATTGGCACAGAAGAAAAAGCTACCTATCAATACGATGTATGTGATCAAACAGTTCCAGGAATGGGCATATGAAAAAAAAGGTTCCCTAATTAAACCCTGGGAGGTCTAAGTCACTGAGGATTGGACCGCCAGGGCCTCTGCCCCTGATTGTCGCCTGATCCACAAAGCACCAAACCCATAGAGCTGAGCGTAAATTTACCAGTCGATCTACATTGCTACCTTTACTCTATGACCACGAGTAGTGGGTAGTGACTGAAAAAATTAGACTGCACATATAAGCGACAGAGATGACCTTCCTCCAAAGGGTGGTGGGGCTCACCCTTAGAGATAGGGTGAGGAGCTCGGTCATTTGTGAGGGGCTCAAAGTAGAGCCACTAATCCTCCACAGCTAAAGAAGCCAGTTGAGGTGGTTCGTGCATCTGACCATGCCTCCTGGATGCCTCCTAGGTGAGGTGTTTCAGGCATGTCCTACCCTAAGAGGAGGCCCTGGGGCAGACCCAGGATATGTTGGAAAGATTAAGTCTCTTGGCTGGCTTGCCCCTGGAAAAGCTAGAGGAGGTGGCTGGAGGAGAGGGAGGTCTGGGCATCTCTACTTAGGCTGCTGTCTCTCCAACCCAGAAAATGGATGGATGGATGGATGGATGGATGGATGGGTGGATGGTCTAAATCATCATGGGTGAAGACCCCAACTCTAACCAAAGTATAGAATTTTTGATTTTTTATAAATTGTTCTCTCAAGTCTTGGCAGTCAAGAAATGAAAATAATCATTCTAGTAAACATCAATAATGATTTACTTTTTTTTCCAAAAAAAAGTCTGTTTTGCCTTTCTCCAAAATATGGGAGAAAGCTGGTTAGAGTTTGGAGCTAGCATTGGCATTGTCACTGATGATGACTTAGAACTTGGAGGGTTAAATCTGGCCAATGTCATATTCAAGCTCATATTCTCATGTACATCCACGCAGCTTCCAGCATGGCTGCAGTTTTGAGATCACATTCTGAGCACTTACACAGTGTACTCTGTGTAATGGTGTGTGCGATTTTACCACAGACCTCAAACATGCACAGAAAGCAAACCTCAACTTCTGCTTCAAACTGACCTGAATTTCAGGTGGAGGATCATCGCTGGTGATGAGAGCTCGGTTTCTGATCAGTTTTCAGTTACAGAGTCCACTCTTTCCAAGCCTGAATGCAGCTTTTCAGGTGGGGAGCAATACCAGGAGCATGCTTCCCATTTTTTTTCATATTTGCAGGGTTGTGGACCATGAATTTGTCCATCAACAAAGTTCCACTGTATCATCCAGAGGTGCCTGGGGGTGAATATTCGATGGAAATTATCTGAACTGTGGTGCATGCTCCCATGCCATCTCGTGCTGGCCAAATTTACCTCTCTTCTACATCCTCTCCAAAAGTGAAGATCAAGCTACACAATGGAGGAGATCCAGAACACATTGCAGAGGCACAAATACAAAGGGACAGAACACTTTGACTAAGACATCTAAAACTATGACCTGATCTTGAACAGGAACTTAGCCAAATTCAAATTAGGTAAGTTTTAGATTTTTGCGGGCCAATTCAAGGAAATTTTGATCTTCACCTTGCACTAGTATTTATTTATTTATTTTTTTTATTTAGTTTTTGTTCAGAAATATATGTATACAGAGTGTTTCCAGCCATACAGCTCAACCCTCTGAAAGTGTAAGTCATCACTGGTGATCACCCCAACCCTATCCCCTAACCCTAACCCTAGGCAATCAGAATATGTAGTTTTTTCTTCTATTAAATTGTTCCCCCAAGTCTCGCCAATCAGGAAACTAAGAAAATAATCATTCTAACTGATATGCATGAAAAATTATTAATTTTCTATTTTTCCCCCAAAACAAGTCAATTTTGCTTTTGTCCAAAATATAGGATTACGGTAGGGTTAGAGTTATCACCCACATGATGGCACAGACCTCACAGGGACTTACCCTCACAGGGTTTCTAAGTGAAGTAAAGATAGTTGCCAACTGACAAAGAAAAAAAGAGTGGTAGCAGAAGATGGAATATAAAAACCATCCAGAAGAGTCAAAGTCAAACACTTTTTATGATCATCAATCCATCCCACCAGTGGAGCATTATTTTTCACTGCACTATAAACAATCATAATACATTCAACCTGAATGCAAATATTTGTCATATATGCTTTTACCTTCTTAAAAGGAGATATACAAAGGATGCTTATCTTTAATCCAACGTGGTATGAAATAGTATGGATTTAAACATTTCTGGCCATGTAATATAGCAGTCCAAACAGTATAGAAGTTGCTCTACTATAACATCATAGACTGGGTGTATTGTTTAACAGCAGGACTAAATCAATGCACACTTTAATTTCTAACGGCTGGATTGGGGGCCGTCACTTAGCAGCTCCTCCTGACCTTGGTGCCATGTTAGCATGCATGAGCAAACTACATCCCTGATGCTTTGATGTGCTGCCATCTCGCCTTCTCCATCCATGCATGAGCAACTTAAAGATTTCCCGCCCGGGTCAATCATACTGAATTGTGAACTGATTGACTGTGACAAGCAGCTTTCTCACCAACCAAGTTCACCGGACGCTGAGAAAATGTTTCACCTAACCCAGGTGCAGTCATCTTGGCCACAGGCAGCAAGCTCACAGGTTGGCTGAGTAATTTCTTCCGTTGCTCTTAAGACAGCATATCAAAGAGATCTGCATTTAGATTGAAGCCAGGGGGGTTACAGAGAGTTTACCCTTAGCCGGTTAGCATTAACACGTACAACAGCCGTCAGAGAGAATCTCAAGACAGAGAGAAAGGTAATGCAGCGAGAGCTCTTTCTTCCATCACTGAAGTAAATAGAGTAAGTGAGCCATGAGCGAGTCATTAAAAGACCACCTGTTCTGCATCTTCATCTCAGCCTTGAAGTATCTTATCCACAGCAAAACATCTAAGAGCCATGCAGCATGTACATGCTCAAGCAAATACATCTGTGCACTTGCACACATGCAGACTCATCCACACACGCCATGAGACACATGCCTCTAGTTAAGGTGATGATACAAAACATATGGTGCTTGAGAGCCTCCTAAACCCCTTGCAGAGAAAACAAAGGATTCCACGGGATTAGTATGTGAATGGTTCATACGATAAGAATTTTCAGATTTAGGCTTTTGGCAAAGGCTAAGAGGCTAATGGCCTGCTTCAGAAGTTAAATTAGTTTTTACAAGGCCAACTTTTCCAACGAAGAACAATGACTTAATAACACAGTTATGTATTAGGTCACAGTTGAATTGTTAATAAAGTTGCAGTGATTATCTCCTCACTGAATTGAGAACATGGTCTCGATTAAATAGAGATCTCAGCATTTAAAGGACAGCTTCCGAGACAGAGGGAAGAGCATCAAAGATACCACAGTCCTAGTCAGAAATGAAAAGGAATGTAATGGGCCACTGTCTGTACACATTTCTGTTTTCAAGCTGTTCACAAGCACAAACAACTCTGTTTTTCAGAACAGAGTGAGAAACCATTTACTGCTTTAATCTGTTGTTGCTATGTACAGCATTTGACCATTCAGTTGTCCACTCACAGCTTTGAAGTAGTCTCTGCATGATGAAGCGGTGTGCATTAGGCTGTAATGAAGGCCAGGTCACAAAAGCATCTTAAAGATCCATTAATTTCACTGCACATTCAATCAAATGCAATTCAATAGGCTTGATTATTGCTTTCACTCACTGGGCCCCAGTTACTAAAAAAATTAAACTGGTGAATTCATAAAGGGCCTTTGTTCAAGAATCATTTGTATTGTTTTGTTCAAACTGTGGGCATGATGTAAGAATCACACTTTTTAAACAACTATTGTCTGTTAAAAATATGACTCTAGTAAAAAAAATAAAAATAAATAATAATTCTGGAGTTGGATCTTTTATGAGTTCACCAACTCAAGTAAAAAACAAAACAAAAACAAAACAAAACAATATAAAACTTCATATGAGGAAGAAGACAGGAAGTCCAAAATTGACAAAGTTATCACAGCGTATTAGCAGTAAGGGACCACTCACTTTAACTTCATTTGTTCCATTAAAATAGAAACTCTTCACCAAAAGCATCTTTTAAATAAGCCGAGTCGAGTTATTGTCCCATTTGCAACCAAGCAATGCTAACAAGCTGGCACATTTGCCAAGTGACCTAAAATAAGATCTTTATATTGAAGTGCTTTATTTTCTCTTCTTCAGTCTTCATTTATTGAACAAAATGGTATATAAAATATGAGAGAATGGCTAACTGAACATTAAAAGAGAAAGCCCCAGAAGCCAATTTCACTGACTAATCCTGAAGTCCTTCTTGAGACACGTTTTGCCACTCAGAAGTTATCTTTGTAGGTATTTTGAAGCCCCACTATAAATGAGCATCAACATTCATTTGGGATATAAAAATTTAATGTATAGAATGACCAATTAAATGTGACTTTGGTGGCTTTGTGCCAAAATAAGGTTAAAAACGTTATTTTACCCTGGAATTTAAATATTCACTATGTATGTGTACACTTTCAAAACATTCTCTGCTCATCGCACGAGAGCACTGAACAAATGCCAATTTGCTAATGCATGTTAAGGATAGAGTAAGTCCATAGATAGTATAAAACATGGACGTAGCTACTGTGACATCACCCATTGGTTTGTGAAGTACAGTTTTGAAGCCTTGAGATGAGCATTTTCACCGTCGCTATCTTGGTGATTTGAAACCGGATGTGACAAGGGGGGGTGGATCTAACTGTGAAACAGCATACCCAGCCTGGATAATCCTCCTTTCCGACACTTACCTGACCTGACCAAAATTAGTGCTTCATACAGTATGACCCGAAATTAGCAATTGAGACCATAAACAGCAGCAAAGTATTTAGAGAGGTCCTGGCAGAGGGACGTTTTCCCATAGACTTCTATGGGACCCATCTTTTGCAGCCACAGGTATCGCCCCCTGGTGGCCTTTAAAGAGAATGTAGGTTGGTTTCACTTTTCACACCTGGAAGCTACATCCATCTTTTATTCTTTATATGAATAAGTGAAAACCAAGTTAAAAAGTACACAATTATTGTATGCATGCAGCAACGTGACTGGTTAACATGTTTCCTGTTTTGGCTGTTGATTGGCACTTTGGGAACAGGAGCAGGACAACGGCCATATTTAGCATTTCAGAATTTTCACATAGATTTCCATTCAGGATTTATTTAGTGCCCCGTCATCATTATTTAATGTCTCTACTAATTCTAGTCACGATGACAAGCCAGCTGGTAGTTAGCTAAAGCTAAAAGTTTCACTAACCTAACAAAAACCAGCATAGTGGTCTGAAATGTTTTATTTTACCTTTCCAATAAGGTTTTATTTTAAAAGAGAGGTAAACAATTGTAAGTATAACAATAAAAAAGAGGGAGCGAAGTTACAGGAGCCAGTGTGACTGACAAGCGCTAACCCAGCCAACTAGCAAAATAATGGTTAGCTTAGCAACTATATCATTTTGCCAACTACCCCTGCAAATATTGTTAAAACAATCAAGCTTCTGAAACCAAATATTTTCCAAAAACTTTAGGTTTAATTTCACTGTACCCCTTTCAGGTGGGGCCTGGCCCTGAGTGTTATATCTAGTATAAGTGCATAGCTGCAGGCTTCACTCAGCAGGATATGAAGTTCTTCTCTTGTTGCTCACTTAATGTGCTAGCTAGGATGAGCTAAAAAAAAAAAAACAAGTGCCAGCAAGAGTTATTTTGTGCTGTCTAAGTCAAGAACATATTGTCCCAGAGATTATTAAAAACCACAGTAAAGAAAAGGAATTTTTTTAACTGCCAACTGCTATCATTGTTTTATTACTTTGAACTGCATCAAAGCCCTGCTGCAACATTATTCTTTAGGTGGAACAACAGTTAGTAAGGATGGTGGGGCTAGAGCATTACTGTTTGCAGAAGACTTTGCTTCATTACTCAAAACAGATTTTTGAAAACGATACATTTAACAACAAAATTCTTAGAGTTGGTAGAGGCTGCTGACAAAATAATTTAGCTTGCCCTCTGTCATAACTGTCTGTTTTCACTGTGCATAGAAAAATATAAAGCAAGTAAAATGTAAAAAGTTTCATTCGTAGGAAAATTCATGCTGGCTGTTACAAGATACCAGTAAATGACCATACATAAAGACACAGTCACCTTCATATTAAAATATGCAGATGATATCCATATTCAACACTGACAGATGTTCAGATGCAAATTTGTGAGTCTATGAACTTTTAAATGAGCAACACTAACACTATTGTCACGGGAAAAGCTAGTTGGGTTACTGTAAGATTTCACTTTTTTTTTTTTTTTCTCAGGCAAGAAGCTGATTGAATCTGTATGTGAGAACTGATGTAGGTAATCTTCCATATTAGGGGATTCTGAAAGAACCTGGAGTGCTGATGAATCTCTGCAATGGCATTCAAACATTAGACAGATGTTTCTCATGGGGACGCTTAATAAAGGTCAGAATTTCAAAACTTGAAAGGCCATGGGTCTGGTTTTGATGCATCTTAGGCAGATGAATCATCTTGTTATAGATAAACCCAGGGAGCCCTTATTTGTGGGACTTGATGTGACTTGAATATAAAATTTTATCAGTGATCAAAATGCAGCAACACATAAATATGCTAAAAATCCCATTTGGTATTTCAAAAACAGTTTAAAAAGAATGAAACAGTTGAAAACTGAATGCCACTGAAAGTGGCAAGACCAGCCCTCTCCTCCTCAAGACGTGTAGGCGAGGCCTCCTTGGCACCGTCTTTGGTGATGACACCCGTACACGCAGGGGTCGGGGTCACATCTGGCTGTGCCTGCATCTGATCTGAGCAATCAGATGGAGCTGGCGAAGCATCACACGCCAGCCACTGTGTTAGGGGGGAGCAGAGAAAAAGGCAGGCCGAGGAAGCACAGTGGGTGAGAGGTGTGCAGATGGTTGATAACAACTCATATATGCCGCCACATTTCCTCTTGTACTCCTGATTGCCAAAATTTCATCTCTTTAGTTGTTCTATTCTGTCGGGTTCTCTCTTTGAATTTGAGCTGAACTCCAAAAACAATTCAGTAGTGGTCCTTTAACAAAATAACTGCATGACGTGGTTTTAGCATCACTGTTCACTTCTCAATTTTCTGGTAAAATTTTTATTAATTTCTGCTTCAGTTACTAGAAAGCAAGGTGAAAACCCATTTTTCAAATGAAAGTGTTAGGGGAACTTCTGGGATTTTGCAGTAATAAATCCAGTTTTCATCAAATACCTATCTTGACAAGTTTACATAATTAAGGACCAACAACTCTATAGCCTTTTCAGTTCAATTTAGTTTTATTTATATAGCACCAAATCACAACAACAGTCGCCTCAAAGCACTTTATACTGCGGGGGTAAAGACCCTACAATATTAAAACCCCAACAGTCAGACAACCCTCTATGAGCAAGCACTTGGCAACAGTGGGAAGGAAAAACTCCTTTTAACAGGAAGAAACCTCTGGCAGAACCAGGCTCGGGGAGGGGCAGCCATCTGCCGTGTCCGGTTGGGGGTGAGGGAAAACAGAAGAGAGCAGAGGGAGACAGGACAAAAGGCACACAATATGAGAGAGCCAGAGTTTAATACTAACTAATGATTAAATGCAAATAGTGGTATATAAACACTTGGAGAGTTAAAAAATGTAAGTGAAGAAAAAATGCTCAGTGCATCATGGGAAGCCCCCAGAAGCCTAGGCCTATTGCAGCGTAACTAAGGAATAGCTCCGGGTCACCTGATCCAAGCCTAATCTTAAAAGTTGAGAGGGTGTCTGTCTCCTGAATCTGAAGTGGGAGCTGTTTCCACAGAAGAGGGGCCTGAAAGCTGAAGGCTCTGCCTCCCATTCTACTTTTAAATACCCTAGGAACCACAAGTAAGCCTGCAGTCTGAGAGCGAAGTGCTCTATTGGGATAGTATGTGAGGAGAAGGATATTTTTTTTTTTTAATTAACCTGTCCTGTCTGGTGGCTTTGGCAAACAGAATGATGAACTGAATGCCTTGTTGTGCCAAACACATTTACTTTGCCAGGAGGAGCTCTATAAACTCTCTATAGGTTCCTCTTGGTCCATTTCTTTTTGTTTGTTGAACTGACAGGTGGAGAGAAGAAAAGAGAAGGGGAAGCAATAAAGAAAAACAAGAGGATGAGCACATCAGGTCACCAACCGCAGCATCTGTAACAAAACACAGTCAAAAAGCAAACAGCAGCTGAAAGAGAGAAAAAAAAACCCCAAAAACAAACAAAAAAACCCAAACATGATACGCAAACAAACATACAGTCTTGATGTGTGTATGTGTATATGTGTGTGTTTGTGTTTGTGTGTTTGTCACAAAATGCACTTAATAATGACGTTGATAAGCCGCACCCACGTGCGTCCATCCCAGCAGGAGGAAGAGGGAGGCCCCAGATGGAGCCACCCCGGTCAAAGGGTAGGAGCCCCAGAGGGCCAGCGGCAACGGGGAGCCAACCCCGCCCGAGGCCGGCCACCCCAGCGCAAGCCGAGGACAGGGCCCCAGGAACCCAGGCGCCCGAGGACCACACACCACCCGACAGAGACCCGCCCCCCAGCACCAAGGAGGTCCGAACCACCCACAACGGACCGCAACCCCCAAGGAAGCAGGTCAGCAACCACGCCAAGCCGTCCAGCCACGCGCCCCGGAGCCTCCAAACGCCCGTGTCCCCAGGGAGGCAGCAACGACCAGCGGGGGGAGATTCTTCTTTCCTTACTGAAGTATGGCCAATGATGTTAGACTCCCTGGGCTTGATGAAAAAAAAAAAAAAACACTTTAGAAGAACAGAAACATGTTCGCATATGCAGCCAAAGAGCAACATCAGCAAAACAGAAAGACTCCTGGTTTGTTTTTGTTTTTTCCCACAATCTAAGCCTAGTTGCCTCACTTCTTTTAGGGCTTGTTTGCTTGCCAATAAATTCTTCAGAAATATACAAGCTAGTCTCAGGTGTTTGATGCTGCTCAGCTGGCATGCGATGAACACAGTGTAAAAGATGGATCTAACCACAGCGACTTCACCTATTGGTTAGTGAAGTCCTGCTGTGATGCCTCGAGCTAAGAGTTTTCACTGTCGCCACTTGGCGTTTTGAAAGCAGACGTGACAGCATGGATCTGATTGAGAAAAAGCAATGCATACTAATTGGCTAACAATTTCTGATTGACTAGTCTTTAGCCACTGGATAATCCTTCCTCCTGACTCTAAAAATTTTCATAATTTTCTAAATTAACATCATGTTTTATTCATTATAGCCCAAGACTAGTGATTGAGCCCATAAAGTCATCAGGAAAGTGTTTACTGAGGTCACAGAGAGAGGGAGTTGAGGGTCTGCTCCCCC
>VUQI01064381.1:15938-26086 GCA_015106735.1 Paratilapia polleni
CTCTGATTTCTGTTTTTTTTTTTTTTTTTATTAATTTAAATTTTTTTTTTTTTTTTGTTTTTTTTTTTTGTATATATGACATATGGCCTGCGGATGCACCTTATTAATCAAGCATGTTAGCATTAGCTGATTTAGCACTTAGTCATCTCATCTAAATATTGTAACTTTGGGCTACAAAAAAAGGCACGAGCACATAGTGACTAACAAAATGTCAGACTCAAGGATTCAAAAAAGTAGTCCTCTAAGCAACAGGTGATGTCACAGTGGCTTCTTCAGTCATTTATTTACAGTCTATGACTGTAGGACATGTGGTGCATTGAGAATAGACTGAGTATAAAGTGAATGAATGCATCCACTCTGAATCTGGAATAATTTATAATTTAGTTAAAAATAAACTAAGCAATTTCCTCACTAAATAGTCTGTCATCATCCTTCAGCTGAATCATCTCACATGTGTGTTTTTTTTTAAATGCCCTTCAGTGGGTGCATTTAGAGGGTAATAACATTCTGTATGTAAGTCATATCAAGTATTCAGCTTTCTGCTGGATAAAAAAAAATAACTGCTTCTGTTTTTAAAAAGTTTTAGAATTCAGTCACCAGTCTGTTGGAACAAGAGTGAACCTTTATTTTCACTGAGACAAACATCTCAGTGACTATTGTACTGGAAATGATATGACAAAAAGGTTTCATGATGTGACAAATTGCACTGCGACTGTCACCCAGAAAAGTGTGTCAAATGCAGCATCCAAGACAGAAGAATACCCTTAAATCAATTTTCATTCCAGTCACACAAGGGGTAAGTAGCAGTTTTGTGTTTGATAGTAGAGGCTGCGAGAGAAAAACTAGAATGTCTCATTTTGAGAGGTAAATAGAAACAGGTAGAGAAGTGTGTGCAGGCAGTGACAAGGTCTGTGCCATGGTCATTAATTGGCTATTTTACAAAACACACCTCTGAAAGCTGAGGTACAGAAAATGTGGATTTCAGGGGGTTATATTAACCTGTTTTAGAAGCATTTTCTTTATATTACACCCCAATTAAAGTTTCTTTTTTTTTCACTGTGTTCAAACAGATGCCAGAGCAGCGCACACTATGAAAACAAAAAAAAAAACAACAGGGAATCAAAAACTAAAAGGACTTTCTCAGTGGTTCACAAGAGATGAGCTGCTCACGAAAAAGGAGACAGAAGTCCATTTTGCAGCCTGCCCACACACACCCTCCTGACCAAATATTCACCTGGCATGTAGGCAAACCATCTATCTGCATTCCTGCAATCCTCTGGGGTCTGCAGAAAGAAAAGCTTCATGGACATCATGTGAGGACCGTGAAAGAAGACTTTCTCAAAGCAAATGCTGCGGGAAAGTCTCATAACCATCAAGTGGGTTTATTTTGAAAGACATACTGGCTATAAATAAATCTGTTAGGCTTAAAGCCCAAAATGCTTAGCATGCAGCTATGAGTTACATTTTTTTTAAAAAGGGAAAACTGTTGTGTTTTAGCAGAGGGAACTTTAAGATGACAGCTAGGCAGGAATATGCTGGGTAAAAGCAGAACACTATGAAAAATAGCATTTCAGTCTCTTTTACATATCACAAGTTTTACTCTGAGCTCTCTGAAAACCAAAAAGCTTTGTGCCTAGAGGCATGGTGTCAGTTTGAAATAAACCTGAGAAACAGTAGGAATTCCTCTTTTTTTTTTTTAAACTGTGAAACTGCTGAATGCTGAGTGTAAATTCTGTACCTACATAGATTTCACCACAATTTAAATTGTCATCATTGTCATTTGAGGATGTGGGCGTTTGTTAATGCACAGCTCTCTTAAGGTTCCACCACAGCATTTCAATCAGGTTGAGGTCTGGACTTTGACTGGGTCATTGCAACAACTTTATTTTCTTTTTTTAGCCATTCTGTTGTAGATTTTCTGGTGTGCTTGGGGTCATTGTCCTGTTGTATGGCCCAGTTTTGGCTGAGCTTTAGCTGTTGGACAGACAGCCTCACATTTGACTCTAGAATACTTTGGTATACAGAGGAGTTCATGGTTGACAAGCCCAAATCATCACCTCTTCACCACCGTGCTTAACAGTTGGTATGAGGTGTTTGTGCTGATATGCTTTGTTTGGTTTTCTCCAAACGTGGCGCTGTGCATTATGGCCAAACATCTCCACTTTGGTCTCGTCTGTCTAAAGTACATTGTTCCAGAAGTCATGTGGTTTTTTCAGATGCAAACCTAAGCCATGCTGTCATGTTCTTTTTAGACAGAAGAGGCTGTCTCCTGGCAACCCTTCCAACCAAGCCACATTTGTTCATTCTTTTTCTAATTGTGCTGTCATGAACTTTAACATTTAACATGCTAACCGAGGCCTGTGGAGTCTGAGATACAGAGCTTGGGGTTTTTTGTAATTTCTCTGAGCATTGCACAGTCTGACCTTGGGCTGAATTTGGACATCTACTCCTGGGAAGATTGTAGCATTGTGTTAACACAACTGAATGCTCCAGACCAGCAAACTGACAAAACTACTCCTTACCCTCTTATTCCTATCAAAGCATTGAGGGTGTACTCAGTTTTTCACAGGACTGCATAGAGTCCTGTCAAAACTCTCTTTTTCACATGACTGTACTTTGGATAGTTATCCCATGTTTCGACTGGAGTCTGCAGTGAGTAGTATTTCTATTATGCAAAATGTTGGATAAAATTTCACCAAAGCATACCGACCATCTATCCATTAATTTTCGAGTTGCAGGAGAGATAGAATCTATCCCAGCTGGGGTGAAGGATGGGGTACACCATGGACAGGTTTCTAGTCCATCACAAGGCTAACAGAGAAAGACAGACAATCACTAGTTAACCTAACCAGCATCTCTTTGGACTGTCAGCCCTAGCTGACCAGGAGGTTTGAACCGCAACTTTTTAACTGCAACTTGACTGGGGGTCAAGTTGCAGTCTTTTAGTTGCTGCATAGAGTTTAGTTGTTATCTTTTTTCCCTTTTTTCCCTTAATAAATGAAATCATAATTTAAAAACTGCATTTTGTGTTTACTTGTGTTATCTTTGTCTAATATTAAAATTTGTCTGATGATCTGAAACATTTAAGTGTGACAAACATGCAAAAAAATAAGAAATCAGGAAGGGGGCAAACACTTTTTCACACCACTGTATTTCTTTGCATCGAATTCAAGGGCAGTGGAAAAAAAAATGCCAGTCTTGTCACTCTCCTCTCACATTCTCTCAATATAATATAGGCTATACAGTGTCCCACTTTCAGGAAGCGCTATCATCTCCGCAGGAATTATTGTACATCCATCTCTGCGTCCCTGTACTTGCTCACAGAAATCCCTTTTATCTTTGTATTTGATGAGAGCATCTTCTGTTAACAAATGATGGGCAGACATGGCAGGATGTTTCTTCAATATCATATTGTAGCAAAGGGAAGGTTCATAAGAATGTTGGTAGCAACTGTTGCATGGAAAGCGTAGAATGCAATTTCCATTATGTGTCTTTTTTTCTGTTTAATGCCATTATAAATACCTTTATATACTGTAAACAAGATTATGTTTATGTGGCAGGAAAGCTTCTTGTTCCAGAGAACAAAGCGGGCATTACATTGGGATTGTGTCTCTGAACATTCAGTGAATGTAAGGGAAATATTCACTGTCCTTCAAGTTAAGTTTAAGTTTGGCCTCTTCTGTTTCTTTCTGGTTTCTCTGTGTCTAAAGACACACTGGTGCAAATTAGAAAGTATCACCAAACATATTTAGTTAATTATAATACAAATAAAAACACAAAAGGAGCTAATTCTCTCAGATACCAGGTGGATTTTTTTTTCTTTTTGAAAAACAGAGGCTATCTGCAATTTCATCACTACTTCCCCACTGGTTTCACATTGGCATTTGATACAGTGTGATTATAAAATACAGATTGCAGCTGCTTTAAAAAGACGTTTTATCTCTTATTTTATTTTTTCTGAAGGCATTGTAAAAAAGGAACTGATTATTAATTTTAGACTTGCTGCATTACATGTCCAGATAACATACCTGTGGAGGTATGGGGATGTCTAGGCAGTGGACTTTTTAACCAGATTGTTTGACACAATGTTGGAGAGTGAGAGGATGCCAGAGAAGAATGGAAAAGAAGTGTACTGGTACCAGTTTTCAAGAACAAGGGTGATGTGCAGAGCTTTAGTAACTACAGAGGGATAAAGTTGAGGAGCCATACCATGAAGATATGGGAAAGAGTTGTTGAAACTAGGTTAAGGAGAGAGGTGACGATCAGCGAGCAGCAGTATGGTTTCATGCCAAAAGAGAGCACTACAGATGCAATGTTTGCTTTGAGAATGTTGATGGAGAAGTATAGGAAGGTCAGAAGGAGCTGCACTGTGTCTTTGTGGGTCTAGAGAAAGCATATGATAGGATGACAAGAGGAACTGTGGTACTGTATGAGGAAGTCAGGAGTGGCAGAGAAGTATGTGAGGGTGGTGCAGGACATGTATGAGGACAGTGAGCCAGTGGTGAGGTGTGTGGTAGGAGTGACAGATAGATTCAAGGTGGGGGTGGGATTGCATCAGGGATCAGCTCTGAGCCTCTTCTAGCCGCAAAAGTTAAAAAGGAAGGTTTACAAGATGGTAGTGAGACCTATTATGATGTATGGTTTGGAGATGGTGGCACTAACAAAAAGACAGGAGGCCGAGCTTGAGGTGGCACAGCTGAAGATGCTCAGAGTGTCATTGGGAAGGACAGGATTAGAAATGAGTACATCAGAGGGACCGCTCAGGTTGAGCAGTTGGGAGACAAAGTTAGAGAGGCAAGGCTGAGATGGTTTGGACAAGTACAGAGGAGGGAAAGTGAATACAGTATATTGGACAAAGAATGTTAAATATGGAGTTGACAGTGAAGAGGAAAAGAGGAAGACCACAGAGAAGATTCATGGATATAGTGAAGGAGGACATGCAGAGGGTTGGTGTGACAGAAGAGGATGCTAGGGATAGGGTGAGATGGAGGCAGATGATCCACTGTGGTGACCCCTAAAGAGAGCAGCCAAAAGAAGATGAAGGAAAGAAGAAGCATTACATGTGCAGGGTACTATTGCTCTCTGGGGACAAAGATACTACAGTTAAACATATTCATGAATATTTGTTCCCTTTAGGTGTAGGAATCATTTGCGCATTTTTTAAAATTGTCTCAGACTAAAAGTCAATTTTATTCATGCTACAGGGGCTGTAGTAATAAAGGGATGTAACAAGTCAGTGCTGCTTTCACAAGGGTGTACTGCAGATGAAACTTCATTTTCATCCATCAAGTCTTTTATTCAAATGAGATCTGAAACAGCTACAATAAGACTGGCTTGATGTCAGAGCTGCTGTTGCTGTTTCATTTTAGTGAATTGTTTTGATGAGATAAAATAATCAGAATAACAACATCTCCTCTGCATCTGCAGCAGCAGCCAAACAAGGGTTTGCTAAGACTCATTCACTAATCAAAGACAGGAATTGGAAGGTTTGTGCCAGTTACTCACAGAAGAAAACAATCAAAATGCAAAAGCAACAGAACCAGAAACAAAGAGGGGAAAAAAAATCCAGTTAATATTTTAAAGCAGATATCACTTGACAAACCATACATAAACCATAACTAGGTCAGATGTGCACTGACAACCCTCTGCTCTGAATGTGGCAGCAAGCTGATGAAAATACAGCCTTTCTGTAAATACACTCTTGTGTATTAATTTTACATACAGTGGTTCTATGGTATTATGGTATGCAGACATTTTATAGCTTGGAAAGCAGTATTTTTCTGTGTCAGTTTCTGATGTGTTTCTTTCCCTACAGTCCATCCAGCTGTCTATGCCATCAGCACTCTGACAAAAAAAGGGGGTAAGTTTTAAACCCTGCTGGTACGAGTGAAAACATTTTCTTGTTTGAATTATTAAAAAGAAAAACTGTGAAACTAAATGCATTGTTTGAAGATGGATGTAATGAGGCTGAGTGTTAAAAAAAAAAAAAAGATGTCCCACCTCTGAAGCCATGGCCCAATTTATTCTATAAAATGTTTCTGGGTGTGACCATGGCACTGTGTACCCTTAGCAGCTTGGCCACAAGTCTGTTCCATTGCATTTAGAAAGAAATGAGCAGAACACCTAGCTCCTTTATTGAGTAAATCCTTGTATAAGACCAGACCATTCTTAAGACCCAAAATTATGAAAACATTTACATTGTTTGAAGATGGATGTAGTGAGTTTGAAGCTCATATGGTGACTTGTTTCCATATGGGTTTCTATGCATCCAGCTGAAAAATATAGGATGTGGTATTTGAGCTGCTTTAGCTTGCCTACCTTTGGTGCTTCTTCTGCAAGTTGCTTTGCAACTGGCCTCCATCCCAGCTCCTCTATTTCATGCTGTGTTTGACTTATTCAGTGTCATGTCTGTTGTCATTGATGCCTTCTCTGGTTTGTATCATGGGGAGCCTTTGCTGTTTCACGCACACATGTGGAAGTGTCCTAGACAAATAAAAAGCACTGCAGATGGAAAAAAAAAATCTTTGAATAAAATGGTTCCAATAAACTTTTTGTATCATTTTTAAATTGTGTGACTATACCATAGCTGACTGAGGCTCCCACAACATGCAGTCAAAACTCAGTGGCCTTTGGATTAGCAAACACCATCCAAAATCTGGTTAATTTCCATTTTCAAGACCACAGGCCACTTTTATTCAACACAGTATGGAAGCATTGAAGAAGTGGTGTTACAGCAGGGAGCATCTTCTCCTTTCAGCATTCAGGACGAGGGAAGAGATGATCATTATGAGATCAAAATGGATTGTCAGTGGGGAGCAGCTCTAAGCAGGGATTAGTCTGATATGACAAGATGTGCTATTGTACAAGAGCCGCCTTAAGAAAAATGCCCTGAATGTTAAATTACATTTGAAATAAAGCATGCAAATCAAAAGGCATTTTATTATGTTACGGGCAATTTCTGAAGCAAATGGGTCTTTATTGCTCTTTGACTCCGCTGAATGAGGTTCAACTCAACCAAAGACGGCTTGATTCAGAGAAATCACACTCTGATATTTCAGACCAAATTTAAAAACACAATGTGAAGTAACACCTAATTTTTTACAGTTTTTTTAGTCCCAGTCACTACCTATATGCTAATCCTATCAAACCTTAACCAAACCACCTTTTTTTTTTTTTTTTTTTTTAAGATTTTTTGAAGTCACTGTCAGTTGAGACAAACAGGAATTGTGGTGAAGGAGAGGAGGGGAATGAGTCGCAGTGAAAGTCTGTCCAACCAGGCATCAACTCTTGGGCACACCAATGACGGCATTTGTGGCCATGTGATATGAAGCCAAACAAAAATACTCCTGTTGCCTAAACCAACCACACAAAGGATCAAAACCAAGCTCTGTGGTTTGTGAGTCAGGCTCTTTATATGCGCTCCATCCACCCCAACCTCCTGATCAGCTCTGATACAGCAAAGCTTTTGCACCTTAATGTCATTTGGAAAACATTTTACTAACTTTAGGTAGTTTACACGGAACCGACTTTTTCCTCAACCTATGACCACTCTTTCAAAAAATACTGCAACATTATTCTCTAAATAGTTTTACTGAATTGTGGAAACATTATTGGAGTCACATTATGTTAAGGCTCTTGTTATTTGTTTTGTTGTGGCTCTTTGTGTTTCACATTTCTCCATTTTCCATGCCTTCTGTGTCCCCTGTCTCTGTCTTCATGTTATTTGTCTTTTTGGTTACTTCCTCTTTTACTTTGAAGGTTGTTTTTCCCAAGTGTCTCGTTGTGGTTTCACTTCCTGCTTTTGTTCCGTTTCCCTCCTTTGTGACTGTCTGCCCCACACTCCTTAGTTTCACTTGTATTTAATTGTTCCCACCTGTATCTTATTTCTAATCCCCCCAAGTATGTATGTATATAACTTTCCCTTTCCCTGCCTTCCCCCTTGCCCATTGTCAGATTGTCTGTTTGTCTACCTCTCATTCTTTGTGGATTCTTGGTGTATTTTACTTAATAGGCTTTGTGTTTCTTGGATTTTGATTCAGCCAATACAGTTTTGCTTCTTGTGGTCTGTTTTTTATATACGTTCCATTTTCTTTTTGACTTCCATCTCAAAATACTTACGCCATCTTTCCTAATGCATTAGCATAGACAAATATCTGTAAAGTAAGCAACACTTTGTGTCGATATTTAATGAAGGTAAGCCCCCGTTGTCATTTCCTGTCATTTCTCCACTGAATGCAATCTAACAAAGGCCAGAAAATAGTACGTTTTAGTGTTATAATGACAGTCTAGTCTCTGTATTTCTCCTGTCTGGTGGTAAGACCCACCATCAGCCAATGCACACTACAGTGGAGTAGGAGTGAAAAGTTCAAATATTGGACTTTCCTGTGAAGCTGGTTTAGGGATGACTACCCTGTGCCAACATCAGCACAAAGGGATCAGCTCAGCAAGCAGCTCTGTACAGCCAGGCTGAGTCGGTATGTTTTTGAGATGTAGGAGTAGCAATGTGACGCTATGATCCTCTGTGTAGGCTCGCTTGTACAAATTCATAAATCCTTGTCAGTGTTACTGTTTTTACTGTGAGCGAGAGGGTGTTTTTTTCTCTCTCTCATTGGCATCAAGTACAATTCTGGCTCCATGCAGGGTTGGTTTCTTAATCCTCATTTTTAAACATGTTGCAAAAAAAAAACAAAAAAACACTCCCCTTCTTTCTTATACAAGCCCTGAACAACTCAAGAAATAGAAGAAAATGTAATCCACATCACATTATGATAAGGATTTATAAAGGGAGAAAAGCATAAAATCTTTTTTTTTTACCAAGTAATACATGCTACTCGATTTATTTTTTTTTTTACCATCATTACAGCTAAATGTATGTCAATAATTAGCAGTATCAAGGATCTCTATGCATCATTACTTTTCTGTGCAGTGACAGAAAAACATAAAAACTCCCACTTAGCATGTTTGTGGCCAAAAATGGCCACCTCTTGTGCGCATTCCCAAAATGCTGTAAAATTAATACATATTAATAGATTTTTCCACTTTCACCAACTTGATTTTTAAAATTTGCATCAGTCCTAGTCATGAAAGCCAAAATTTCATTCAAATTCAGAATTTTAACCCTTTAAATGCCTGTTAGATTATATATTACTACTAACTTTTCAGGGAAAAAAGAGAGAGAGTTGTTATTTTTTTCACCATATAATTGATGCAGCCTAATATTTTTTAAATCATCATTGCATGTCAGTACCAGTAACAGTAACAAAGATTTTTATTTCTTTTTTTTGCATTATTACTGCTTTTGAGTAGTGACAAAAAAGACAAACTCCCACTTGGCGTGTTAGTGGCCAAAAATGGCCATTTATTATTTGTTTTTACAAAGTGCTATAAAAATGTGTGTTTCAGTGAGTGTGTGTGTGTGTGTGTGTGTGTGTGTGTGTGTGTGTGTGTGCATGCGCATGTGTACGTGTATGTGTGCATGCTCAAGGGTGGTAGGATGTGCAAACCACCGTAGAGTGGTCCTCGCAGACACATTTTCCACAGCTGGAGCAAATGGTTGCCATTCTTTTCCTCTAGCTGCACAGTTCACACCTTCTCCTCATTTTGCTGGAGGGCTGTGGGTCATGCTCTGATTCAAACTGCTGTGTCCCAGCAACAATGGAAAAAGTGGCTGTTGAGCATGGGGGACAAGACCATCTTGCAATTGCTGGGATCACCAGCATGTGCCCCAGGTCTTCCAGGAATACCCTTCATTGGTAGGCTTTAGAAGACTCCCACTCAGGATGGATTGTATACAGAGACATCCAGATTGTAGAAGAGTGCCAGGAGCCAGCGGCTGGTTTTCCTTCGACAATGGTAGGTGCCAACAACCTTGTTTAGGTTATCCACACCACCTTTGCACATATTCAGGATTGCTGCAGGCTTCCCCTTTTCCCTGTAGCTGACTGCTGTTTCCTGTGCTTTGTGCTCAAAAGAAGCACATTCTTCCCTCATTTGGGCATGTAGGATACCGCGATGGTAGCTTTGGTGAAGGCGAAGACAGACGACAGAATCTTCCTCTGTCGCAGCTGGGGAGGTTGATCTGGTTTGTTTCTCCTGATTGTGCCAACCAGAGCCAGTTTTCTTCTGAGGAGTTCCTCTGCCAAGGAGAA
>VUQI01064382.1:0-11997 GCA_015106735.1 Paratilapia polleni
GAAAGAAAAGAAAAGAAAAGGGAAAAAAAAAAAAAAAAATTAAAAAAGAAGAAAAAAAAAAAAAAAAAAAAAAAAAAAAAAAAAACAACAAAAATAATGCCAGTCACCACATACAGCAAGGACAGCGGGGGTAAACATACCCTCTCTCCCGACACACAAAAACAATACACAGATTTAAGGAAGTGACACCACCAGGACATATGGCAGAGACTCCAACATGCACAAACTGTATACTTGGCACCCAAAGAGATCCATCTAGAGCCAGTCCCTTGTGGGAGACTTGGAGGATGGATGGAATGACTGGAAGAGGTTGTTAATATAGACACAAACAGGTAGCCTAGCTCAACATGGCTTAGATAATGAAAGATGACAGAGAAATATGGGGAGATAGATGAGAGATATGGGGACTAAAGACTGGAGAATCTAGAGTGCAAAAGATTTTCACATTAACGATGATACAAATGAGACAGACTACACGTAAAAAGCCAAACACGAGCTGAAGCTCTGGGTCCTTGTGGCCCGGGCGGCTTCAGCACTTCAACACAACTGATCCTTAGTCAACCTGTCTAGCTTGACCTGAAGGCAATGAAATGGCATGGAAACACACCTGATGCTCTCCACTAAATACAGTGACACAAAATACCTCCAGCGAACACTGACTCCAGTGATAGTCATAAATAATCTTATACATTAAAATACTAAAATCAGACTCAAATTACATGACAAAAACCGCAGGAATAAAATACAGCAAAATGTGGAAAGATCATTGCAAACATTTTTTTTAGGAATAGGCCGAGTCTCCCTCCTGTAGTGGGCTCTTTCCCCCTGCCCCACTGAGTCTCTGCTGTGGTGACCTTGGCTGGAGGGTGAACTTACCCTAGCAGTGCTAGCTTTAGAGCTGGGGAGGGGGAAGGCCCCGGGGCTAGGATCAGTAGGGTTTGCTGTCGTTCTTGGAGCGCTTCAGCTGAACCTTCAGCCTCTTCATGCCGATCTGGAAACCATTCATGGCCTGGATGGCAGCTTGTGCCGACACAGGATTGTCATAGCTGACGAACCCTGAGAAAGAAAAAGTGGTACATACATTAAAAACAGCAGCAACTTAATATCAACATTTCCTCACATGGGTGGGCTGCCAGTCTCATGTTTTCCTATCACCGGGTTGACCATCAGCTGCTCTCCAAAAAGTCACCATTCCCATGGTGAGACAGACTCCATCTTCACCACCGTGGACTCCAGCAGGTGATGGTAGTTCTTGTTCTGCTCTAGAAATCTAATGTAAGTTTAAGGGCCACTAACCAGAATCCGCAGCAGGTCAAGAACTGGTTCACTTGCTGCTATGTCAAACTCTGAGGTAGCAGAGCAATACAAGGGCTACTGTCACTACCTGCAGTTCACAACAGGAGAGCTGGGAGTCCATCCACAGGACGATGAACTGACTGGATAGGCTGCAATTTAGTTCTTATCACAAAGTACATATCATTATTTATTTAAAAAAAAAGAAAAGAAAAAAAAAAAGATGTGGTTGCACAAACAGAAGGACAGACATGCGCACCCTCCTACCCCTACTACTGCCACAAATGCCATCTAATTCGGAAAGAAAAAACACAAAGGCAACAAGATCTTGGTATATTCATCTGTTTGCATTGTTAAGCCACTTTCTTCATCATACCATCAAAGTACAGTCTTGTCATTTTATTTTATTTTATAATTAAAAGGACAGTCATTCCTTTTTAACTGAAATAATACAGTTACAGCATGGAGGGATGCTATGTGGCTGGACAAGCTGTTGAGGAAAACTGGTTCTGTAGTTGACTTATTTTTCTCTCTGCCAGTTAGCAGCAGAGAGAAATCTTTCCCAAGGAAAGCCAATGCGTTGTGAATGTGAAATGCAACGTGTACTCAGCAGCAAACTGCTGTCTCAAACCTGCTCAACAGAGAGGCTGACAATGTCTTTTGACACCCCATAAAAAATACTCAGATCCCCTCAGGTATTGCAAGGGTGACCTGTATTGTACCACTTGACTGTTGGACTGGACTCCACTGCTGGCTATGTTAACTTTATGCACAGAAGCATGTAAATTATTATATTTATCTTCAATGCTTGCACAGTTTTTAACTTATTAATCACCTTAAATATGCACTACCTCCACCCAATCTATACTCTGTTTTAACTGAAATGTCTCTGTATTATTTCTGGTGACCTGACATGAGAATACTGTGTTTTTCTCAATTTTTTTTCTCCCTTTTATTCTTTTGTGTATTAGGTTTTATATGCTTCACATTAGCTGGATAACCACAGTTCCCCCTTTTCTGATTTATATAGTCTCACCATCTTCTACGAGTGTTACTAGGGCTAATAAATAGTGAACTAACACTATGCCAAGATTTTTTAGATAATTTTAGTTGTATAGTTTCTGTGTTACAAGGATTCAACAACTAAATTCAACACAAGAGTCTCCAAGGTATTTTCTGACTAAGGTCTCACTAATGATGAATTCATTTAATATTAAATTCACTTTTTCAGATGAACGTCAAAATTTCAAGGTGCCAAATCAGTTCAAATAAAGACATATACCTAATCCATTTAAACTGGAAATATATGTAACCCAATCTTTAATGTTTATAGAACACTTAAATAGACTGCATTAAAGCCTTAACACTGCAGTAAAAGATTAAACCAATTAATGTTGTGCAAACTTAAAAATGCACTTGTTGACACAGCTTTCCAACTGATGTAACCAGAGGTACACTCAGACATACTGTACACACATCAGTAAGAAATGGTGTGGAAAATAAACATCCACCTGGCTTTTTCTTGAACTAGCATTCAGTATTCATTCAACAGCAGCATGTTCACCTATTATTATACTGCACACAATAGGTGGGTAAGATATACCAGCGGTGCCAACACACTTACCAAAGCACTTGCTCAGATTGGTCTGTTTGTCAATGAAGACTTTGGCAGAGACCACATTTCCAAAAGGCATGAACATCTGCAGAAGATCCTGGTCCCCACACTCCTGGGGCAGATGGTAGATAAACAGGTTGGCGCCCTCTGGCCCTACTCCATTTGGTAAGAAATTCAGATACTCAAGTTAGATACAAATGATGCACACAAAACAAAAGTTAATCATATTTAGGAAATTCTTGATAGAAATATTGTAGACTGATGTGTGCTGGGGATCTGCTCACCTTCCTTCTGGCTGCCAGCCACACTCTGCTGCAGGAGAGACTGGCTGTAGAGGGCGGGCAGGGCGGAGGCTGTGTACTGCTGCATCCCTGAGTAGGCCTGGGTCAGGGCATCCATAGAGCTGGCTGCTGACCCATTGGCCATGGAGGCTCCCAGACCCCCATTCATGGCCCCCATACCTGTAAAAAAAAAACAACAAAACAAAACAGAAGTTATACGTTCAAAATATAAAGAAACTTGCAGAAAATGTTTCAGATGGTACTTGTTGAGCTGGTCTAGTAATGGTCATTGGCCACTCATGTACACCTACATAATTTTACAATCTTTTGTAACTTTGGTTCCAGTAGGTAAGGAAAAAGAACGTAGAATGATCATTGTGAGCATGTTTCACACCTAGTCCAGGTAACCAAAACTTCACAACAGTGAGCTTTCTATACCAAAGTTGTATAGAAGTAGTACTAAATAGGTTAGTGCTGGAGATGGTTGCATAAACTATTGCTCATGTCCAATAGTTTATGTGACTCTACTTTATTTAAAATATACATTTTCCCTTGTTTTTAGACATCTTGTAGGATGTAATGTGCTTTTACCGCCACCTTCTGCTGGTAAGACATCTAAAAGTGGTTTGCCCACCACCATTCAACAACAAAAATAGAGGAGAAATGCACTACTTAACTCAGACTGAAAACATGCGAGACACTGATCTAAGACAGTAATGTACAAAAAGGGGGGTAAAAGCTGAAGGTGAGACATGGTGAGACAGTCAACGTGATTTCCCAGTGGAAATCCAACAATATCTTTTCTTGAACTGCCCACCCCCACTTAGTGCAGCACTGAGGATGCTGTAAACAATCATGTAGGTTTCCTTTTTTCCCCTCCTTTATCCAGCTATTAGAAAGAAAATTCTTACCACTGACGCTACTGGTGAGAGCGTTAAGGTTGTTGAGGCCCACAGAAGTCCCAGTGAGACCCTGCAAAGTCCCCAGAGATGCCAAGGGGTTCACGGCAGCAGCAGCACTGGACCCCGCTGTTGATCCAACTATTGACACACAACAAAAACAGAGATATGCTCAAATGCTTTGTATCATTCTTGAAATCTTTCATGTTTTGTCACAGATTGTTATGATTATGAGGCGAAGAACACGGTAGAGGCTGTTAAAAATCTGTCTCATAATGAGGAGAGGTCATTACCAAAGCAGCCATATGTTAAACTTGGACAGATGGAGCTAATGTATATTTACACAGATTAAAGGGAAATGGGGGCTCTCATAAAATTTTTATATGTGGGTGATTAACTCCCATAAAGTAAATGAGGAATGGCTGAGGGCTGTTAGGCAAATAGTAGATGAGGGAGATTTGCAGAAGAGAAGAGGGCCGACTGTGGACATGTACTGTACATCTCAATCAGTGAGAGAGTGAATCTTTATAGTTTAGTTAATGTATTATTCATGAGGTAACAAATATCAAAGAACGCGACTTTAGCCATTACAACCAGACCATGTAAAAAAACAACAACAAAAAAACAAAACATCCCTAACAAAAGAAAATTAACCATGATGCTGCCATAGGGCTCCATTGACATTGGGTGGTTAATATAGGGTACATGCAATACTAAAAATTCACCTCATGTTTGTGTTTAATTACCTGGACTGGCAAGAGCTCCCAGGGCGCCACTGTTTGTAGACAGGGCGCTGGTGGAAGTTGGGCTGCCAGAACTCTGAGCTGCAGCCGCAGCCGCAGCTAATGTGGCCAAGTTCTGCAGCTGAAGTGGATTCACACCTGCTGAGAGTACAAAGACACAAAGGATTATCAAAGACTTCAGGATTTATGCTCCATATTCTTACAGATAAATGCCTTTCAAAGTCATGGAAGGAATAGACAGCAAGAATACACAATGCATCTGTAAAATTTAAACTGGGAAGTGCTTCAATCAGTTTAAAATCTCTTTCCTCTACATTAAACGGTGTAGATATGGGAAATTTTTCCAATAAGTTTTGCTGCTTTCCATTACTTCTATCACCCAACGCATTCTCAGAAAGCCATCTTTGATTCTCTTCATCTTTGTGCAATACTGTTAAGTTTTCTTTCCCTGTATATAAAAGATGGACATAACCGCTGTGAAACTGCAAGTATTTTTGCAGCTGTCATTTTGGGGTTTTGAAACCAGACTTCACAAGCAAAGGCTGGATTTGAATGAGAAACCGAGGGACAATTAATGCTCATACAGTAGCTATCAATCAATTACAGAGTAGGGCGACCCCAAAAATTATACTGCTTTTTGACTCTAATAGGCACCATAATTTACAAAATGAACATCATGCTTAGTTCAACCAGACTTGTAGCTAGTGATTGAGACCATAAGTCTTTACTGAGATCATAAGTCAAGTGAGCACTAGGGTCATTTTCCCCATACATTTCTATACAAGCAAACTTTTTACAACAAGGGAAGTCAACCCCTGCTTGCCATGTGTGAAAGAGTGCAAGTTCAATCCACTTAAACCTAGGCTTCACTTTTTAGACCAGGAAGCTATTTTAATGTTTTATATACAGTATATGACTTAAGCATAACTAACATAAGAAGCAGACCGTAGTTTACTGTAGTTTCACACTTGTATGAGGGTGGTATTTGCTACAAGTCTAATATGAATTCCAACTTGAAGATGCATCATTAGCTTTAGCAGCCCCTCTATAGTTTTAAAGCTATCCTTGCATTGGCTTTCAATTTGATCAAGTCACCGTGATGAGCTGTTTGTCTTTGAGCAGCCTGCACAGGCTGAGAATAGCAGTGCTGGTAATTAACATGCCACTGATCTGAAAAGAGTAATGTAATTTATGGTAATTAAAACCATGTGGGCGAAGAGCACTGAGACAGAGGGTTGGTGACATGGAAAGTGCAGCTTGTTCATGTCCAGACCCATGACTTGAAAACGGCAGTCTGATCATCTGAAGGGAACTTACCTCCTAGCCTTTGAATACCATTGAGGCTGCCTTGGTTACTGAGAGATGTCGCCTGCTGGAGCAACTGTCGAGAAATTAAATCGAAACGTCAACTTAAAGAGTCAAATCGAGAAAACAAAATTAGGTCTTACACGATTTTTTTTTTTTTTTTTTTAATCCAACATTATAAAACGTAATTTTAAATTGTGAACTAAAGTAAACAAGTCATTGTTTGGATAATATTCTGTGGCAAGGAAATTAATTTGATGTGCAGAAACAACTCAGGGCCAAGATCTAAACTACATGCCTGCATTTTAACGTTTAAGAAAATATTATCAAATGGGGAAACAAATTTTGACTAGAGGGCAAAAACGTATGTGGCGTTTAAATTAATGAAATGGCACATCAACAGCTTCTGCAGCTGCATGCAACACTCTCAATGTCTCATTTGAGGAACAGCTCAACTGTTCCTGTGTAAGTCACATGTTCTTTGGCTCTGAATTAGAGAAGGCACATACAAGTCACATGTTAGTGTCCT
The DNA here is from genome assembly GCA_015106735.1 of Paratilapia polleni. Classification (NCBI taxonomy): domain Eukaryota; kingdom Metazoa; phylum Chordata; class Actinopteri; order Cichliformes; family Cichlidae; genus Paratilapia; species Paratilapia polleni. The sequence goes on from VUQI01064382.1 coordinate 6,666, forward strand.
TAAGCCAGAAAACAATCTGAGGAGGAAGGTGTTTCTACTCAAGTTTCAGTTTGTAGTTCCGGTCAAATTATTATGCAATATTCAAGTTACACAATAACCTTTGTTTTCAGTTTGCAACAACAGTTCATTTTTATTATTTAGATGTGTAACATATGGTTGGATATATCTTATACAAAATGATAAACAATGACAGTGACTGCTCTAGATTGAAATGCAACAACCACACAACAGGAAAACAAAACAGGATCACTTGAACTCAAGATCCCAACACCTCAGGAACACATAGATACAGCTTACTAAAAAACTGCTTTATATACACAATACATTGCTTTAGAATTGTCAGGTAGTTCTGTTTTATCTGCCTTTGTATTTTGTACACACTATATAGTTACACAACTAAACTATGAATGTATACACAAGTACCCATGCAGCTCATCTGGGTTATGATCTTTAGTGATACTTACAGCCAGGTACTGGGGTGAGAGAGTTCCCAGCCCAGCCAGGTTTCCCCAGGTGGAGGCGCTGTTGAGCTGCTGAATTTGCTGCACTAGCTGCTGCTGCAGGCGCCGCTGCTCCTTATCTCTCTGTGTGTCGGCAAACTTCACCACCAAAGGTGAGGAACAGCCCTGAAGCAGTGAACAGTTTAGAGACGTTAGACCGGTTCAAAAGCACACTGAGGAATTAACAGTTTATTTACCTATGCAAGGACACAGTCGTTGCACGGGGATTAAAAAATAAATAAATAAATAAATGGGGAGGGTTTGTTTCGTCTATGCCTTAAGATAGTTGTATGCCTGTTGCATTCATATCAAAGCAAGTACACAGAGGACATCTGCCATGCATAGCTGAGCCAGGCCACATTCCAAAAAAAGAAAAAAAGGCACAGGACAATGGTGCAGACAGTGAATCATTTAAGCACTTTGAAGAGTTTAATTGAGTCCACAGATAAGCAGACAACAGATGGACAACATTTAAAAAAAACAAACAAAAAAAACCCCCAAACAAAACAAAACACATTCAAACAGGGATATGTCAACAGACATTAAGAAAAATGCATTACAATACACAAACTCTCGCAAACAGACAATCACATGTTTAGACAAACGCATGAACAAGGCATGCGGTGCAAAAGTATTTTGAGAGTTGAGAGCCAGACAGGGACCAGGCTGGTTAGGGAAAATGGCTTCTGCACCAGCAGCACCTCCCATGGCAGCTGAGAATCGGGGAGGACGTGATGTAGGGGAAAAAGAGGTGGCGCCGATACTGGGGCCCGAGTTTAATCTGGTAGGAGGAGTGTTATGTTTGGTTGGACTCCTAATTAGACTTGGTCTGATGCTTCACTGGGGAGCCTCTGACCTGCTAGCTGTCAAATTACTGCTGCTCTACTTCCACAAAGACTCCATTGGCTATATGAGTACAAGGACCCAGTTTTTGAAGAAATCTAATAGGGTAAGCTGTTAGTCTAGGTTAATTTTTTGCTAACCTATATTTGACAGTGTGGGCTCTTTACCCTGTGGTCCAAAATACAGACTGATATAATGGCACACTAATGGCTGTTATCAGAATCAATAAGTGAGATGTATTTAGTTCAATCCAAAATGAGAGATGACAGCAATTCTCTTTGTGTCCCGTTAGTTCTGAATTCAGCAGCTATGTAAGAGGCAGTGTTTCAAGTTTTATTCAATTATTTTGCAGACGACAATGTAATTTTGTAATTAGCAAGAGTGGTTTTGGAAATGACTCATGCTTTGTGATGAATGGACGCCATCTGCTTAGACAGGTTCTTCATCTTTCAACACAAGGGGGCAGCAAAATGTATGAGGGGGGGGAAAGAGGGAAATGAGAAATAGGTGCTAAGGGGTACAGTACCTCCATAGTTTGAGAGTGATGCATGGTTTTGATTGCATTCTGTGCCATTGCCCTGGTAGCAAATGTGACAAACGCACAGCCTGTAGGGGGGAAACGATAGGAGAGGGGGAGGGGGGAGGGGAGGGAGGGACAAGAAGAAACAAAACAAGACAAAAGGTTTGGACAACTCGTTATGAACCCCAAAAAAAGACATTACAGTACAGAGAATGGCAACTCCCAAGCACACAGAACCACCCTCACTGGTTAGCACATAAAGAAAGAACACAACAAGGAGAACAGTAACACGTGTCACATGAGCGGTGATCGACGGATTAAACTGCTACCCAGAGAGGCTTGACTACGTGATGTCATGGTGAGACAGTCAACGTGATTATATACACATAAAATGCACACAAATACATACTGAAAGGCTCTGATTTACTAAAATATGTAAGGCCTGCAAACATCAAAGGCTAATAGGGCCCGTTTCAAATTGTAGGAACATTGCGTACATTTACTCGAAAAAGAGCAGAAATTCACGGCCAGCTCTGTCTCTGCTGCGGGGTTTAATCGTATATACGCATCGACACTAGAGCTGCCTGCTATCTGAGGCTTTATTCAGTGGAGTGCTATGTAGGAGATGCGACGACAGGCTAATTCCAGCCTTTGTAGAGTGTGATGAAGGAGGCGTTAAAGGAGGAGCTGAGCCGAGCCGCCTGCCAGCTGAGCCTACGAGCACCAGCAGCCAGCGGTTGCCTAGGCGACGGGCCATTGTGGCGGACAGCAAGTGCAGTGGCCCTTCACTGCACGATGTGGAGGCCGAGTGTCACAGTAATGGGAAGGATAGACTATGTGGATGGAAAGGGTGCCACTGGAGGTGAAGAGCACTTGATCTGGGGGTGGAAGGGTTGAAATGAAGAAGTAGGGAGGGGCCTATATAAATACTTGATGAGAATATGTACTCGGCTGTGGTGAATGTGTCAGATGTGTGGTCCTGAACAGTGTCCACGCTGAAGGCGCACCTACCTCTGCTTTGACCATCTGGTCCCCGAAGAATTCGGCACTCTTCGATCTGTCCAAAAGACGAGAACATCATTCTGACCTCATTCTCGCCATATTTCTTTGAAACCATTCCGACGAAGAGTTTTCGGTCTTCTACCGCTGCAGGAGGATGAAAAGAGGACAGCTATTTAGTTAAACCCAAACAATTATGGAGCTATGAAAGCAGCAGTTACATGAGGAGCTAAAATCTTGCACCTCTCTTTCTTGTTCAAGCACTCTCTTTGTCATGCTGCCACATTTTCTGCCTCTCACTCATAGTGCCAGCCTTTTGCACAAATCTCTGCAACTCATTGCTTTGTTTTCTTTCTGTGTCTACTTCGCTAGACATAAGTATATCACCCTGTACCTGCTCTGCTCTTCTCCCTTTGGTGGTTTTAAAGCCCATAATCCTCCTAAATCACCGCACTATATAGACGTTGTGTATTGCTGCAAATTCTCTGAACTGAGTCCTTCTCATGCCTTCATTTCAGAATTAAATAGCCAATTTTACCTTTTTAAAATCTTACCCTCCCCCGTTTGTCTTTCCCCTTAAATGTCTTCCTCAACTGACCCATCCCATGGCTTACATCATCCTGCATGAATCCACTTACCACTTGTTTTCTCACTGTCAGCGGGTTTCATCTGGATAGGATGATGCATCTAAAGGAAAAAAATAAATAAAGAGGAAACCGTTAACACCACATCGGTCACCGTTATAAACTTTTCAGGTTCTTGTCCTCGTTATTTCTCATCATAAAGGGCTCATATCTTCACTCATCCTCTCATCTTAGAGCGAGAGAACAAAACGAGAGGCAGGGAGAAATGCTCAAAGACCATCATCCCTCACCACCGCCAGCTTCAGGAGGAAGTGTCTACGAGTTGCTGGTGGGGGATCAAATTCTCCAGTATCCAATTTCACTTCTCGCCGTAGTGTAGACTCGTGATTGAACTTATCGATTGTTCCTGCCAACATACCTCATCCTCTACGGAACAACTTTGGTTGACAAGCAAGCTTCATTGGTATTGCTTTCAAATGTACAGTGAGCTTTAGTTGTTTTTTTTTTTCCAGATAAAACTCTCTCTACACCCAATGCACAATTGTATCACATACAAATAGAACAAGGTGTGGCAAATCTGAGCTGTGAAAAATCTCATTTCAGTCAGCATAACATCTCTGAACATGACGCTTGTTCTCAAGCTTGTTATGTGAGAAAGTGGAGGCAGAGCAAATGCTGTGGGATCTGTCATTTCATGCCACTTAATGAACAATTTTGCTCGAGAAGACTCTGAACTTCAAGTGACTACATCTATAGCACACTGCAAGCCATGTGACGTGAAAGAAGAAATAAATCTAGCCATGAGATGTCTGAGCAGGTTGTACTTATGAAAAGTGGTGGGTTTGTTTTTGACAAGCACTAAGGAGAAGCAGACAGATGGCCTGCTCAGTATGGGGACTGGCTAGCGTCACTGACCAAGTAGAGAGAGGCACAGAAGGGAGAGAAAACAGAAACGGGGAAGCAAGCTTTTCCTCTATTGCGCAAACCAAAAATCAGTCACCTGCAGTCAATGCCAGTAACAGTAGGACCCAGGAATGGGATTTGAGAACTGAGCTGATAGACCACACTTTGTTTGAAATGTCTGCCTGATTCATAGTCTTCCAGAGAAGAGAGCTAAGACATTATTCTCAGCCTTCTAGACTCATTTATCAGCCCAGTTCAATATTTACCTGCAATCTCACTGACAGTGGCTCTTTTTACCAATAGACTGGACTATTGGTTTCATCGACAGCTGGGGTTGTTTGGTATAGATTTAATTGATTGGAAAGAGGGTAATACAGAATGATGTATAGGCAAGACAGATCTGCGGAGATTTAACAAGCTACTGCACTTTAATCTCACTAGAAATATCAGGTTAAGTATTAGGAGACCACACAATCTCACCAGGCTTCGTTGTTAAATATAAAAAGACATCAACTAGCCTTCAACTCCTTTTCTTCCTCAATTTTTGGGAAATAAAAATGTAGATGTACATCAATGATTCATGAAGACAAGCATTAATAATTTGTTCCATTTTGTGGCAATCGGGTCCTGTGTCAAGCACACTTTAACAGATACCTGCATGCTTATCAATTCAGTGTGCTGAGGTTCAGGGCAGTCCCAAGTGTGGCGTTAGTGATAGTGGGGGCTGAGACATTTCTCAGGTCAGACAGGCGTTCAGTGAACCAAGAGCTCATTATCGGCACGCATACAGCTCACAGCCTGCATCAGGGATGTAGAGGGGCTCAAGCAGCTAAAAGCAGCCCATGCTGTGCCTACTCACCCCACTTAAGGTCTTTATGTTGTGCAGTGCATTCTGGGCCTCCAGTGCAGCTTTTCTTGTATAAAAAGTTACAAAACAGCATCCTGCAGAGAGAAAAACAGGGGACAAACAATGGGGGGGGGGG